>BQNB010178777.1:0-12838 GCA_026074375.1 Tanacetum coccineum
AACAATATGGCTAATACAGTTTTCTATCATTTGGCTTGTACCGCTTTTCTATCTTCTAATATTCCTCTTTTGTGTTTATTGTCTACTGAATTGATATTTGTTTCCACCGAACCTGTGCCAGTCTCTCAGGCTGAAAACCCCCATATCATTAGACAACGTACATAGAATAGGTTTAACCAGTAAATAGACTAATTAAAATATTGATAGAATATAGGATTAATGTTCCAATCTTAGTGTTCGACACCCTACTTACCGCGAACTCCATCTTGACCTGGTACACTGCTCGTTAAAGTGTTGTTTTAGGTTTGTCGGCTAAATATAAATTTAAAACTTGATAATCAAATAATTGACCCTACACGACAACACATCACACGGTCTAATAGAATTCTTAGGATTAAGGGAAGATTATTTTTGTGTTTTTATGTTTTATGAAAGCAGGTAAAATCATATATTGGAGAGGTGATTGGTTTTAGCTATTAAACTAAATGATAAACTAAGATACTGGTGATAACAAAATAATAAAAGACTGTGTTTATTTAATCATGTGTTGCTCCCTAGATTGCTTCTCCTAGTGTTGTTGCTTTATCACACTTGTGATGATCTATGTAATTATTTCCTAAGTCATGAACGAATTACACGAACCCGCCATCTATTTAATATTCCGTTAAGGCAACACACAAGTAAAGTAGTATGAAGACTATTACAAGGCCCCTAAGAGTATATTAAATGCATTTGAAATATATTAAGAGTGGATCAACCATATAAGGGGCAAGGTAGTATGAAGACTGTTACCCGATGGTATACTTTCTACACAATCATGTTTTCCTAGACATATCAACAGCGATACAGACAAAAGCTAGTTTTCTAAGACCTAACATGCATATTCATCACAAGAAGCAACATCACTAAGATCTACATCCTAGGTTTTATACAATCACAAATAAACACAATAGAAGGTTTAGCCAAGCATGTTATAGATAAAGCAAGAACAGATAAGAATCACACAACAAGACATATTGAATGATTAAATAAGTCTTACTTGATTAGAACATGAATTAAAGGAAGTACAATAGGGTTTTGAGGCCCTAAAATCGTCCCTAACAGTTGCTAAACGAACTAGGGTTCATACCCTCTTTTTATTCTAAAGCTACACACTTAAAACCCTAATTTCGGGGTTGTATATATACGAAAATCGCTGCGACGGCGTCGTGTTTTAGTCGTTACGCCATCGTGACAAGAATATTCAAAATAATGGGCTGGGTCATACAATCTGACGCCGTCTTGAGATCTTGTGATGCCGTCTTGGATATCGTTGTGACGGCGTCACGTGTAATCTGTGATGCCGTCTCTAGCTTCTATGGAGAAATTCTTAAGCAATATTGGTATAGGTCCGTAGTCTTGTCCGTTTCTTCTCTAAATGGGCCCAAGTCACGTGTATTTCTTCCAAATACCTTCCAAATGCAAAATACCTGAAAAGGAATGATTAAGTACCTATTTTGGGTATAAACACACGATTTAGGGGGTTAAACGACCCCAAAAAGTGTATAAAATGACACCTTATCAAGAACGGTAAAGGAAAAGACACCAGTAAGGAGGCCAGAGGCTCGAATGACGAAGACCTCCAGAAACCATTCAAAGAGGTGTTAAGGTCTCCGTTTACCAAGCGGATCATCAAATTCTTGGCCCCAAAGTACCTCATGCCTACAAACTCGAGGATCTATGACAGATCCACAAACCTAGATGACCATGTTTCCTGCTTTATGGGAGCGGCGAATCAAGGAGAATGGCAGATGCTTGTGTGGTGTAGAATGTTTCAACAAACATTAGACGGACCGACTAGAGGTTGGTTCGACCGACTACCAAACGAGTGTATAGATAACTGGATGAACTTACGTGAGAAGTTCACAGAAAGGCTCACACTAAGAAGGAGGTGTTTCAAAGACCCGACAGAGGTTTCTAAGATAATCCGGAAGGCCAATGAGACGTTGTGAGACTTTAAAGAAAGATGGACGTATGAAATGAGTTATATCCAAGACGTGCCAGAGGTGATGCAGATCTCGGCCTTCATGAGCAACTCCAAATGCCTAGAACTAGCAAGAAGATTCTCCGGTCAAGTTCCCGGAACAGAGACCGAGATGATGAAGAGGGTAGATGATTTCATTAAGTCCGAGGAAGTCTATAGGAGCACAGAACTTCAAAGGGGAGAACTCCCATAGAAAGGACAATGAGCGCTACACAAGGGAGATAGACCCCCAAGGGCTGCGTACGGGTGGGAACGTCAAAAGACAGATAATCGCAATGACATCAATGCTCGGTGAGATCATTATCAGCCATACGTTCCTCCTAGGCCAAAAAACTAAAGATATGACAACCGAAGACATGAGTCTCATCACCTCGTCCTGGATTCTTTAACTAAACGCCCAAAAGAGATTCTGGCGACGGAGCTCCAGCTACAGCTCACACCCTGCTCTCCGATGATGGGGACACCCAAGAAGGAAACATGTACTGTGATTATCACGAGGAAAAGGGACATTACACTAACGATTTTTACCAGCTAAAGAGACAACTAGAAATGGCATTGGAATCCGGAAAGCCTAGTGGAACACCCCTTTCCCGACTCTAAATCTGACCAAAAATTAAAAAGTTTGCGTAAACGCATAACCCAGAAATGACCTTTTGTCATTCTTTTATAAACTGACCAAAATTAATTACTATTCACTTCTTGAAATTATTTTTAGATGAAAGTAGACTCAATTTTCTTCGAAATGGCGGGTGGCATGCCTTCTAACTCCTTACGGTTTATTTTCTACAAAATTCCAAAGTTCGACAAAATCTGCCAGAATCAATCCAGCCAGGCGGCAAAACAGCCACGCCGAGCGGCAAAACAGCCACGCTGGGCGGCTGCTTATATCTGGTCACCCCAAATACATTTTTGACACTTTTTTCGGAAAACTAACTTCCCGAACTCGAAATTACACGAAACTTTCCAGAATTCATTAAAATAACATATATTTTATAAATATGCATAAACTTGGTCTAATTGACCCGCGGAAGCGTATTTTACGGGGTTTTCAAAATGCCCGGTTTGACCCGTTTTCAATTACAACTCAAACATCATACATGACTTTAATCAAAAACCAAGTCCTAGACTTGGACACCGTCAAAACACCATTTAATAAACAATGTAGACTCTTAGGGGTTCAACCTTGACTCGAGATCGGCAACTAACACTTACTTCATACGCATTTACCAAGCGCATCCAATTTCCAAGCTCTCAAGCTAAATGCCTTATTCCAAGGCCTTACTTTGCATCATAATCACCTACACAAAAATCATCAACAACTAAACATATAAACATTATCATAGGAGCATTATGAATACATAACAAGCCGTCATCTAATCATGGCAACTTAAACCATATCAATCGAGAACATGTCATATTAGTTCTCCAATCTTAACACATAATCAAATCATCATCTTCTAGTATTGCCAAAATATACATACCTTAATTAGTCTATTGCCATTAGACTAACACACCTTGTCAACACAAAACTAAGTCTCTAGCATTTAAATCATGCCTTTTATGTCGAGCCTTTCTATTCCATAACATAAATATTCATAAACACATAATACGATAATTTATATGTTATAGTCATGGTTATTTCCTTAGCTCCAAATCTAAGTTATCAAGAACACCCAAATCCTCATTATCATCCAAGCTTCTCATCTTGTGCCATAATCATCACTGTTAGGTTCATAAAAAGTGCCGATTATGTGGTTTAATTATATTTAGTCATTAGTCTTTATTTTGTTAAGAATAAAGTAGCTTGTAATAAGGTTTATTATGCTAAAAGAAAGACATAGCATAATTACCAAGGTGTAGGGACTAGAAGTGAAACATTAGAAAAATAAAGGAAGTGAAGCTTTCTTCCCTCTCCTATAAATACCCCTCCTAATCACCATTAGAAGGGTAAGCATTGTAATAATCTTTTCCTTTTTCCCTCTATTTTATAATATTTGAAAATTAAATACTTGCCTTCCTCTACTATTCTCTCTAAGCTTTCATTGATGATCATGTATGATTCAAGATAATCAAGACCTAACAAGTGGTATCATACGCCATTAGAGAATTAGAGTGATTCAATTTGTGAGTTTTTTACACGTCCGAGAACCTCAAGATGAAATTCGGTGAATTCGGTTGAGATTTTTGAGCTTTCGAGTTGTGGTTAGGCAGCTATTTCGAGTATTCGAACGTTATTGAGTGTTCTACTGGATTTGACATGACATATTCTTGTGGAGTTTACATTTTCAGTAGTGTTTTACCATTCTCGGAAGTAGTTGTTGTAGTCTTGGATCATTTCCTTATATTTTCGGAAGTTTAAGTATCACTATTAGTTTAATTTTGGTAGAAAAAGTGTTGTAATAGATATATACGCATTCTCGGTTCTATCGAAAAACGTATATTAGGAGGTTTTGATAAACTCGGTTTTCTATCGAGTTTCATTAGTATTCATACATTTTCGATTTTATCAAAAAGTGTGAATCAGGATTTAGTGATTTAATCTCGGAAATTCACTTACAAAGTGATAAATATCACAAGTTCACGATTTCATCATGAATTGGGTTTTTGAAAAATAAATTCGGTACTGACTAAACTTGAAATTAAGATTCGGTTCTATAAAATTTCACGTTATACGTGTTCTGGATTATTAACACATCATAAATATTGGTTTTATCGAGATTATGGTTCTTGTTAATTCATATCCTAAGGATTTTTCAAAACTCGGTTTTATCGAGTTTGATTAAATCGAGTTATTTTTTAATAATAAAACAAGATAATCAATTTTTATGAAATATAATTTCCGAGTTTACTACGTTTTAAGTGTACTGAGTTTGATAGTCGTCTTTGTCCGAGTCTTAGTTTAAGTGTTATCCGAGAACAGTGTTGTCCGAATTTGACAATTGTTACCGAGTTTGGGGTCTTTCTCACAAATATCACTCATTTTCGACGATCCAATCTTTGAATCATAAGACATGTCGACATCCAAAACATATCAACAATCCCTCGCTAATGCCGGTTCCGAGACTAGGCCTCCTATGCTTGAAAGGGGTAGTTATATACCATGGGCAAGTAGATTTAGACGATATATAAATCGAAAGAGAGAAAACCAAAAGTAGCTTAACAAAGCACTTGATGAAGGTCCTTATCAGTTTCAAATGTTCGTTCCTAGTGATTTGACAGTACCGAAACTGCAGACTGCAGAGGATTTACAAGGTGATGCGTTGTTGCACTATGATGCTGAAATGGAGCTCATGAATCTGATTCTACTTTCTATTCTAAATGAAATTTACAATTCTGTGGATGCTTGCACTACGGCTAAGGAAATGTTGAAAAGAGTTGAACGTCTGATGAGGGGCACTATACAAAACCAAGTTGACAGAGAAACTTGTTTTACGAACGAATTTGATCAGTTTGTTGCTGAACCAGGGGAAGCACTTGTTTCTGTTTACAACCGCTTTGCTTCGGGGGGGGGGGGAGTTAATTGAATGATTTGGAACAAAATAAAATGATTTTTCTAATTGTCACTGTTAACATAAAGTTCCTGAATAACTTGCAACTGAAATGGTTGAAATATGTCACCCAAGTTCGCCTTGCTAACGTTTAACAGTGGATTCGTTTGATGATCTCTTTGATTACCTTCAGCAATTCAAGAAACTGGTTAATGCATCACGGGCAAAGAAGTTAGAAAAGTCTCATGATCCTTTGGTCCTAGTAGGCACACACGTTCATCTTCCAGAAATACCTCATCTTATTATGTTACACATCCTACGTCTATGGTTGATTATGACGATGAGTACCAGCAGGATGATGTTCAAACCAATTCTGAAGATCCCCTAGCCTCTACAATGTTGTTACTTGCTCGAGCCATTACTTAAAAATTTTCTAATCCAACAAATAATCATCTCCGTTCTTCATCAAACACTAGAAACCAAGCAATTATTCAAGGAGACAGGGTGAATATTCAAAGCAGAAACTCTGGTAATACTGGAAGAAATACTAGACGAGCTTATGTTCAAGAGGAAGTTGTTGAGGGATCTAATGCTCAAAATGAGACCGGAAATGTTCAAAGGACTCTTCGAACTTCTTCTTCAGAAAATACTTCAACTGTTTAATGCTACAACTATAGTGGAAAAGGACATTATACTAGGAATTGTCCAAAGCCAAGAGTTCAGGATTCAAAATATTTCATGGAACAAATGTTGCTGGCAAAACAAGATGAAGCTGGAGTAATTCTTATCGATGAACAAAGTGATTTTCTCTTTGCTGATGCTTCAAGGATGAAAGAAATTGAAGAACTCAGTGCAAACATATTCTTAATGGCCAGAATTCAATCAGCCAATAATACTTCTGATGCTGGGCCAAGCTATGATTCTGCATTTATAAGTGAGGTACAATCTTCATCTATCAATGAGAATAAAGAACAAATGTATCCAACTCATACCAAAATTATTAACAGTGCTATTGGTGATGATTAAATTGATAGCAATATTATATTTGATGAACCAAATGAACATGTTAATAGTGGCAGTGTTGAAAAAGATACACATGTTCCTGACCTATATGCATTAGAGCAACTAGCTAGAAATGCATATCTGGAAGCTGAGAAACAAAAATTATTTGCTCAAAAAGTCCAACAACAAAACACGACTTTGACTAATCAGCTTGAGTTGTATAAGGAAAGGGTTCGGGTTTTGGAAAACATTAATGGGGATAACAATTATCTCAACGAATTTCTTGAGGCTGATCGAAAAGCAAAACATTTTAATCAACAAGCTCAGTCTCAATTTATTAATGATCGAGACATCATTCGAGATCTAGAAAAACAACGAGATAAATTAGATTTAGCTGTCAATGATTACAAACAGAAAAATGAGGAACTTCAAAAGAATCATTTAATTTTAAAACGACAAATGAGGATCGTTATCATGACAATTTTCTAGATCTCGAGGCCAAACTTAAAAAGAATGTTGATCTAATGTTGAAACTTGGCAATTCCTTACAAGGAATGTTTATGCTTGGACCAAAGCGATTATCTATGTATGACCCGTGGTATGTGCTTAATTACACATACCTTTTACCTATAAAAACGAGCCTAAAATGACCAAAATATATCAAAAATGCATTGTATTTGTGTGTTTTGTGATTTATAATTGTGCAGGTAACGGATATTCACTAAAGGACAAAAATAAAGCTAAAACCAACAAAACCAAGCACGGGAATGGAGAGAGCGTGAAATGTCGAAGCCAAAGACATGTGCATCTTAAATGGACTAATCCGCACCCCATTTAATGGGCCGGGTCAGCCCATAAAGCTTTATCTATAAGCCTTATAGTTAAAAAAAAGCCCTAATCTAAAACAATGTTAACCCGGCCCAAAATATAAGCCCATTAGCTTAAACCTTCACCCCGTTAACCCTTAACTATACACCCTTTTAAACTTGCTAACACAGTTGCCCCTAACCTCTTCCACCATTAGTCCTTAAACCCCTAACACCCGTTACAAATTAAAAACCCAATACCCCTAAAACCATTTCCTGCCATAAAACTTCACTATCACCCGTCACTCTTACCTCGACCCTGCACCCAAGGCAAAACCCTAACACCAGCAAGATGACAAGACATGTTATCAATCCTATGAAGGATTATTGTACAAGAAGAATCAAAGGCTGTTATGAGATCAAAGAAACACAACAAGAAGATCAAAGGCTGAGATTCATGGCTTGGAGAACACTCTCTCATCCTCCTCACTGAAGAAGCACAAGTCCCAGACCTAGAACTTTCTCCTTCATCTATAAATAGGGCCATTAGGGCATCTAGTTTTTTAATATAGCTTATTTATTGTATTTTTAGCTTATTGTAGTTTAAAATCAGCTTATTGTACTTTCTTTTTAAGTCTTGTAAAAGTTTTTAAGTATTAATGAAATTTCAAGTTTTATTGCAAAATTCTGTTTTTCCTTATGTTAATGAATTAAGATGTTGAAAATGTTCTAATAAGCTCTTATAAGACCTTGTTTAATCTGTTTTCATAAAGCAATACAAACTGTTAAGTGTTTAAGCTAAGTTCACTCAAAAATTCACCCTTAAATACCTCAGCTTATTTGGAAGAAAAGCCAATTTGGGAAGGGCTTTTAAGACCACACCAGCTTATCTATGATAAGCTGGAGCTTGTAGAAAAGCTCTTTTGAGCAATTTATGCCCTTGTTTAAGCAAAGGGCCTTGTAAGTTTTCATTTTTCAATTTTTGGCTTATTTACTGTTTGCTTATTCTACTGCTTATTTTAGTGCTTATTACTGCTTATTTCTGCTTATTATTAATTTTTATTGCTTATTTATGCTTACTTATTGTTTAGATTTCATTTGTTCATGTTTTTCATTAAAACTGTCACTTTTAGCTTAAAACTGCTTATTTTGATTGCTTATTGATAAGTGCTTATTTAAGTTTGTTATTTGCTCATTTATGCTTATTACATTTAGTTAATCATCTGTTTTTAAAAATCTTGGCTTAAATCAGTTTAACTTAGCTTTAAAATGGATTTTGGAAAGTTAAAGGGGTGTTTGGTTTAGGAACAAAAATGGGTCAAATGAGTTACAAGACTGTTTTGGGTCATAAATCTAACTTTTTCAAGCTCCTTTAAGTTGTTTTAATCAGTTTTCAAAAGTTTTTAAAGTCTAAAATTAAGTTTTAAGGTGTTTTCTACAAATTCTTTAAATCTGTGGTTTTAAAAGTTGTTCAAACTGTTGATATTTGATTTTTGCTTAAAGATCATTTTAAGGACATGTTTATGCTTTATTTTGTTTCTGAATTCAATAGGAATAGAGCAAGTTAAGTGTGCCCTTTATCATTTGAGTTTTTAGTCAAAAATCTGTCAAAGTGTTATTTCTAGTTTTAAAGTTTAAAAAGTCACTTTTAGATCTCATTTTTAAGGTAGTTAAATGATGTTTAAGGATCTAATTTTTTCTGCATAAGCTCATTGGATAGTGAGCTTAATCTGTTTAAGCTTTTTGTGGTTTTAGAACTGCTTTTACTAGCTTATTATAGGCCTGCAAGTAGCTTAATTGTCTTTTAAAAGCCAAAAATTAGTGTAGTCTGTCACATTTTCATAAGTCCTTTTCTAGCTTATTTATTTAGTAAGTTTGCTTAATTCTTGCTTTTATGTGCTTATTGAGTCTTAAACTCAATCTGTTTTCACTTATTAGCTTATTTATTTTGCTTATTAGGTCTTAAATCTTAGCTTAAAAGTATTGGCTTAACCTGTTTAGCCTGTTTTTATGTTTGTTGTCTTAATGCTTTTCAGTGCCTTTTAGCTTAATTTATTTGCTTATTTTTGTTCCTTAGTGCTTATTATGTGTAGCTAATCTTCTGTTTTTAGCTTATTTGCTTTCTTTGTTGCTTATTAAGCTTAAAAAAAGCCAAACAATTTAGCAAATGTCACTTAGTTTTTAATAAGCCAATCTGTCATCTTAAAGTTAGCTTATTTCTAGCTTATTTATAAGTTTTGTAAAAAGCTCTTTTTTTAAAGTTGCTTATTTGTCTTATATTTAGCTATTTAAAAAAAAGAAATAAAAAAAATGTTTTCAAAAAGGAAGTCACAGGTTTCGAACCTGTGACCTCCCCTTCACACACCCACACACTTAACACTGCGCCCTTGGGACTTTTTCGTTAAGATTCCATACTATATTTCTTTTATTACCTTTTTAGCCATTTAAGCTTAACAGCTTATTTAGCTTATTTCCTGCTTATTGAGATAAGCTGTTGGGCCAATTTTATTTTTCCTAGGATTAGCTTAGTTAAAAGTACTTTTCCTGAATTTTTCAGATTTTTCCTAATTAGTTTAGTATTTTTAATTAATTTTTTAGATTAAAACTGTTTTTAATTCATAATAAATTAAATAAAAGTCAAAAAAATATAATTCTTTTTTCTAAAATTATTTTTAATCATTTAGGACTGTTAAAAATTAAATTTGCATTTTTAGGGTTAAAATTTTAGAATTTAGGTTTTTAAGGCTCGGGTTTAGGATCCCGTTAACGTTTTCGTGTCTTAATCTTAATTGTTTTAATTTTTAGCTTGCCTTTACTTGTTTTTGCATTTCATTTGTAGAAAAAGAATCCAAAATCAAATCTTTGATTATTCAAATCATGTGATCACGAACTTAACCACGATTCTCCATTCACGGCTTCGTCGAGATACGACTCGGGAAGGTTTTGAATTTTACTTTGGTTAAAAGTAATTTTCTTAAAAACCTTACGGAATACTTTCCTCACTCTTATTATTTGATTACTTTAGTTATATACTATATATGTATTAAGTAAATTATTATTATATATATATATGTATAATTAAGATTGAATCAAAAATTTTGGCGCCGCTGCCGGGGAGGCTGTGAAACGATTATTGTGTTTACGTTTGAAGATTAGTGTTTAAAGACCCTTCCCCGTGAAGTTATCGCTTTCATTTGTGAATATTTTCTTCTATTATCAAGTAATCAAAAATACCAAAAAATTGAAAAACAACAAAAACAACCGTTGTGTCACTTGTGAAATCGGCTCACCTTTTGATTACAAACTATAAGAGAGGTATAAGGAGGGTTGATCCTACGAACTTTGACCCGGAAGGAGAAGATTTTTAAAATGCTTCGCGCTTATCTGCTCCTCCGCTTCTTTGTGCGTTTTCTTGAGAGCTACCGTATACTTGTTTGATTATCGGTTACAAAAATATTTTTCTTTTTATTTCTCTTATTTTATTTTTAGTGCATGCGCACTCACTCTTCATCGAATTTAATTGCCGAATCTTCCACGCCTTCGAAACGTCATAATCGTACACGTTCCAAGCAAAGAGTCGAACCGTTTTCTCTTGAAGAGAATCCCGTAGTTACGATGGCCGATCAACGTACTATGGTAGAATTACTCCAAGCACCCACCGAGGGTTACGAAGATGCTATTGTTATTCTCGCTATTCTCGCGAAGAATTTTGAGCTTAAACATGGTCTTCTAAATCTTGTAACTTCAAAACAATTTTACGAATTTGAGAAAGAAGATCCACATGCTCACATTCGTTGGTTTAACAACTTCCACAATTAAGTATAGAGATGTGCCTAATTCGTCAATTAAGCTTATGCTTTTTCTATTTTCTATCGAGGGGGCAGCCCGAATTTAGCTCGAAAAAGAACCCCCTCGTTCTATTCTTACTTGGGAAGATCTTGTTTCCAAGTTTATTAACCAATTCTTTCCTCCTTCAAAAACTATAAATCTCCGGAATGAAATTACGAATTTTCAACAACGTTTTGATGAATCATTTTGTGAGGCATGGGGCCGTTTCAAGGATCTCCTTCGTGCATGCCCACATCACGGTTTCATGGAGTTGCATCAACTTGATACCTTCTACAATGCTTTAACCCTAACCGATCAAGATTATTTGAATGCCGCCGCCGGTGGTAATCTTTTGACTAAAACTCCTCGAGATGCGTTGACAAATATTGAAAACAAGTCAAAAGTTCGCAACTCACAAAACAAACCGATTGTTTCAAAAGTGAGTACGAATGCTCCTTCTTCTTCTACCCCTCATTCTCCCGAGATTGCCGCTCTTGTCAATGCCGTTAAGGCTATGCTTCATTAGAAATCTTCTCCTCCTGCTTCCGTGAAAGCGGTTGAGGAAATTTGTGTTACTTGTGGTGGACCGCATCCTTACCACCAATGTCTTGCCACCGATGGCAACGTTTTTCTAGAATATCAAGATAATATTCAAGGATATGTTTCAGCAGCCACAGTAAACTATAATCAGGGAAATACTGGATACTGTCCTCAAAGTTTAGCTAACCAAATTCGACCACCGGGTTTTGCTCAACAGAATGTGCAAAATAATCAAATCCGATACATTCAAGGTTACAATCAAAACTGAGGAAACAATCAAGGAAATCCGAGTTATCAAGCTTCGATTCAACAAACTCAAGTTGCTCCTTCGAATGAATTGTCGAATTACAAGAAGATAAATGATGCTAATATGAAAGCTATGCAAAATCAAATAAATAATGTAAAAAATGAATTGAGAAATGAAATGCAAACTTCAATACAAACTTCAATGTCAAATCAAACCAATGAGCTTAAGAATATGATTTTTTCCAAATGAATACCGCTTCTTCTTCGGGTACGGGTTCACTTCCTAGCAACACCGTTGCTAACCCAATAGGTGACTTGAAAGCAATCACCACCCGAAGTGGTATTTCTTATGATGGACCTCCAATTCCACCTCTTCCTAAGGTGGTGGAACGGGAACCTGAGGTAACAAAGGATACGGTGCAACCGAGTACCAAAAACATCCAACCTCCGGTAGTCCAAATTCAAGCTCCCATTAATGAGCCCGTTGTTGCTTCTAAGCCTAAACCATCTATACCTTATCCTTCGAGAGCCAACAAACAAAAGCTCCGTGAAAAAGATGATAATCTAGCTTCGAAATTTGTTAAAATCTTTAAGGAATTACATTTCGAGCTCAGTTTCGTGGATGCTCTTCTACATATGCCAAAATTTGCTTCAATGTTTAAAAGTCTCCTTAATAACAAAGAAAAATTGTTTGACTTAGCCAAAACACCGGTGAATGAGAATTGTTCGGCGTTTATCCTAAAAAAGTTGCCTAAAAAACTTGGAGACTCCGACAAGTTTCTTATTCCTTGTGATTTTCCAGAGTTAGTTGAATGCTTAGCCTTGGCCGATCTTGGAGCAAGCATCAACTTGATGCCTCTTTCCATATGGAAGAAGCTCTCACTCCCCGAACTTACTCCTACTCA
>BQNB010178778.1:0-12838 GCA_026074375.1 Tanacetum coccineum
AGGATTTAGAGTAAAAGATTCTTTTGTTTTGATGAGTATTTGACTACGTGTAAGAGATAAGAAAATAAAGAGGCGTTGGATATTATGAGATATGGTTGCCCTAACTTCTAATTGATATATATCGTGAAACCTAGACTAATTGGGCTGGAGTTAATTAGTTGGCTTAGTTATGCTAACATGTCACAAATGTTTATGGTTTGAAAAATAGTTTGTACTACTAGCATTATGGTCTAAAGTTAATACTGCTATTGAAGCAGTTTCAACTGCTAGTTGTGCTCGTTATCGGATGACACACATGATGGATCTCGGACAAAACAGAAACACAAGTTTGTTTGTTTTTGGTGTTTCCTGTTTGGATTTTTGGTTTTGGTTTCTACTGTTTAGAACAGGTTATGATTTTAAATGTTCTTAAAGATTTAAAGGCTCATATTTATTGGTATAATTGGTTACGAAGATGATTAATTATCACCTATTTGAAGTTGAAGTGGAGTTTTTCAGATGCGTGTTCTTATCATATCTTAAAGTGGGTGTTACACTTTGAAGATAACTTGTTCGTGCTTACAATGTTGTGACGAAGACTTGTCAAAATCTAGCAAAGGTGTGTGATTTCTCTTATGGTGCTCAATGTAAGGAGTTACGTTGTTGTGCTTAGTGTCTCATAGAAGATAAGGATTTTGTCAAGAGGTTGCGATCTACTTATACTTTGGTCTTGGTATGAGTTTAACATCACGTAGATAGTACAAGACATAAGACACAAGTTTGGGTTATTCTACTTCAGCATCAAGTTCGTTATACTTAGTTTTCTTCATCAGTAATCATTACATAGAGCCTACAGAATTGAAGATTCAAGAAATGGTTAACATATGGGTTTCAGGAGAAGCTTATTGTTAAAATGTTTAACCATTTACATCCACTACATGAGGTGAAGGTTTTTACTACTATAAGTCATTATTACTACTGCTAGTTTAAGTTTCTAATGCTCAAGTTTATTTATCTTTAGGCGCGTCATGGAGGGTAATTTGAGTTGTTGGAAAGCTGGATTAGAAGTGTAATAGTGGTTTGTGGTTGTCATAATCAAAAGTCCCCTATTTGATTATGACAAAAAGGGGAAGACGATTTACAAAGAAGATGTGCAACTTACAGATCCTTGGTGAAATTGCATGGATCCTTATTCTTTCATATATATTAGCTTCAAGGGAAGTTCGTGCTTATTTTGGTTTTGTCATTATCAACTAGGGGAAGATTGTTGGGAATTATATTTGAGTTGATAAGACAAAACATATGAAAGATGAAGGACTTAAAAGACAAAGGATGAATTCTTCAAAAGATGGAAGATAACAGAAGATTTCCTAGAAGATAACTATAAAAGTTAGGAAGATTTGTTTATTTCCTAATACTTATCCTTTGTAAACCTAATATCTCTAGTATATAAAGAGATATAGGTCGTATAGTTTTCTGTATGTCAAGATGTAAAATACAGAAAAGTGTGTGTGTGTGTGTCTAGGCGTCAAGTCCTCTAAGTAGACGCCTAGAATTTGTGTGTTTCAGCCTCAAGGATCTTTGATTCCTTGTTATAGTTTAGATAACACGATCTAGAATTGATCATCTAGAATTGGGGCTTTTAGGAACGTTTGGTTATTAATGAAGAAACACCATGTTGAATATCATTGTTCTTATGTTAATTCCGCTATACATATTCTATGTTCAATGTTATTGTTAATCCTAGATATAAGATCTAAACAATCTGAGCTTACAACGATATCTTCTCATATTGAGTTTATAGTAATTACATTTTGCAGACCTGTATAAGATTTTTATAAAAATTTCGGCATAACCCATTTGTTTAGTCACTTTTCAAAGTCATAGACTTTGTAACACAACGCTTTCTCAATATTAACGCACTGTGAGCCGTCAAAACCACAATTTTAAAATCAAGTGTTTTTTTAGTTGGTCGACCAACTTCTCTTACGGTTTGACTAAATTACATCAATTCGACTTATATATGTTCATGTCGATATTTTGTCGTTTCACATATGGTCCGATTATTAAGCCATGTATGTTTGGGCCTTATAGCTCTGGTAATTCGCTCCACAAGTGTATAGTCTAAGTTTAGTCCATTAGACATTGGGCCTTATATCCCATTAATAGTCCACAGGTGATTTTCATTTAGTAGTTGTTAGTTTAGCCCATTTACAAGTTATATGTTTTAGTCCGTTAATCATTTTAAATAAGTCTAAGTCCACTAGCTAGTTAGTCGTTTCAATAAGTCGAATATTAGTTCGGTAAATAAGCCAATTAAAATAAGTAAAATTTAAGCTGAAACACATTATGTGAAAGTAAGCCGAGTCGTAGGCTTTTTATATAAGTTGAAACATTATTGTGCCTTGTTGGGCTTTTCGGTCCATTAAGCCCAAACGAATATACCAAATACCATAAGCCCAAACATAAATCCAATAAGCTATATAATAAGCACATTAGTATCAAAATAAACTAGAATATAAGCCACAAAATAAGCCGAGACCAATAAGGTCTAAATAAGTCGTGGCTTATTTATCCCTTATTGGGCCGAAAGTTATATAAGCCCAAATAAGCTATAACGGGCTTACAAATAAGCCGTTAAGCTACAAAGCCTTTTTAGTCTTCAAAAATAAGTACAGCATCAAATAAGATATAAAAAAGGATATAAAACAGGACGAAAGTTTTAAAGGACCCAAAACAACTTTTCTTTGCTCCCCTTTTTATGTCGAGACACAATAAGCCCAAATAAGCACTCATGTGTTTATTAATAAGCCGAAATAAGCTATAAGCTCTTATGGTCAAAAGTTTTATTTCACCAACACAACCAAAATATTAAATGATACTTACCTTATGTTTTCTTCTTTACCATTTTCGAACCAAACATGCCATTTTTATGATTTTGTAGCTTTTAAAGTTTAGAATTTTTTAGAAAAACGCTTGTACAACTAGTGTCTATGCAAGATTATAAGCACGAAAGTAAAAGAGGATTAAGAAAATAAGGACTTATAAATGAGGATTTTAGGAGAGAGGATTAAAGCTTAACCAAACAACCCAAACGTTATTTTATTTACTCAAACGATCACTAGAATCAAACCCGAATGTATTTAAGCTTCCATGTTCTTGACAAAAGTTGAAAAATGTATGGTTTTATGTGTGTGTTGTGTCCGACCGGGCAAGAGAGGAAGAGAGAGTGTTTTGATGTGTGTGTTTTTGAAATGAAGATATGAACAAAAGCAAGGACCATAAGGGTTCCCATATTCTAGCTACGGTGTCCCCTTAGTGGCCGGTTATGGTACAATGAACAAAAAGGATCCCAAGTTTTTGTAGTTTTAAGTTTTGTGTAGATTTTTGTTCCGTCAAATGCAAACGTAAACATGTCTTTCTCGTTAACGTTTCTTATAAATTATGAAATGTTTTGTCAATGTTAAGTTTTTAGGAGTATAATAAGGAAATCCAATGAAATTTTACTATTGTCATGCCGGTACGCGTTGTGTGTCGTTTTTCGCTGCGCGCGGGAAGATATACCGGTAAATGACCAAATGCAAGGTAGATGTTTAGAAAGTGATAATTTGAAATAAAAATGATTTATTATTGTAGAAAATTGTTGGTTGACAGCCGGTTATACTGTAACTGTTTTACATACAATAAAAGTCAACATAAGTCAAAATCGGAGTCGTGCTATAGAAATCAATGAGATGGTATTATAAAAATGTAAAGTCATAGTATTATAGAACACTATAACTTAGGAAAATCACCAGTTATCACATTAGAGAACACAAAAGTACCTACAACACTAGCAAACCCTTTGTTAGTATCACCTGTACCACTTAACAAAGCCATTAATCTCTGATACTAATCACTAGTAAGAGTGTGAGGTGTACTCTTACCATGATCAGCCTTAACATCACTATTAGAAACATGATTAGAACTGTTTTGATTACTATTATTCTTTTTAAAACTAGGTGGATATATATATCCAACCAATTCAAAACATCTATCAATTGTGTGGCCAGTCATATTACAGTGTTTGCAAACAAGATTTGACACCCTGCCAAACCTTCTATTCTTATTATTACCACTGGAACTACCAGCATTATTGTTATTGCCTTTGTTAGAGACCCAATTATTGTTACTAGACCTTGCTGTAAAGGCAGTAGGTCCAGACTTAGAAGTCACATTACTATTTCTATGGGACTCATGTCTAGACAGAGTAGCAAAAGCATATTTAACATTAGGTATAGGATTTGTGGTAAGAATTATACTTCTAACAGAACAAAACACATCATCAAGACCCATAAAGAACTGCATCAACCTGAGAAGTTGTGCATGTTCTTTAAGCTTAGAACTTCCTTCACAAGTGCAAGCAGGCAGATCCATAAGGAAGTTAAACTGCCTCCATAATGAATTACACTCATGATAATATTCAGATAATGACATTTCATATTGGTTTAAGGTATATATTTTATTATCCAGATTATCGATCACATAACCATTTTGTTTGTCATATGTTTCTTTTAACTCATCGCAAACATTTTTAGCATTTTTACAAAATACCCGTCCTTTATACAAATCAGATGACACATAACCCAACAACTAAGATAAAGCCACAGCATTACACTTGTCCTATTATTCTTGTAAAGGTCCTTTATGTTCGTCTCTAACAGATTTGCCATTTATAAAGCCACTTTTATTTCTAGTGTGTAAAGCAAGCTGCACAGCAGCAGACCAGACCTTGTAATTCTCATTACTTTCAAGCTTAAATGTGATCAGCTGAGAACCAATGTCCTAAGGGTGTAAGATAAAGAGGGTCATATATATCAAGCTTTAGTTCACTACTACCCTCCCTCCTCAATACCCTTTTTCTTAGAATCTCCCCCAGGAGGCTAATCACCATCAACCATGATAACTCACAAAGATAACACAAAATAGAAACAACAAGAAACACATAAGCAAGAATGCAAGAAACAGAACAATAACCACCTTTATGGTGACAACTAGATCTAGATATAAAGATATATCAAAAAAGAATCTTATCAAGACCACCAGGATTCATTTCTACTCAGAGTAGTAGGTCAAGGTAGTATTTTATTTGATAAGACAAGACAAAAAACAAAACCAGTTTTATATCAGGACCAAGATATCACCAACACCTTCAAACACAACAAATCCACCAATAATCTAATCCAAATCTAACAATTCAACAAATCCATTGACCTAACTCTTCTATCAATTCTAAAAAGACTAAAAAACAAATTTTCTAAGAGAATAGTAAGAGATGTGTTACTGTGCACGCGCATCAACAGTTTAGGATCAAGAAGATCCACAATTAACTAACAGCACAGCGGAAAATAACCTAAATACAAACAAACACAAAATTAGCAAACAAGAAACATATATACAACACTAATTGATCGATTTCAGATGAAATCCTAATTTTTGATTTTAGGGTTTTAACTCGAGATTGCAAGAAATATGCAATTAAGATCAATTAGACTACTAATTATCAAGAATCAAACACTTTTAACCTGAATTAGGGTTTGATATAGAAAACGCTAGTTCTTTTGCCAAAACAATGATTAATACACAATTAATCACAACACAAGCTCTGATAAGAGCTTATAACACCAGGATCAAGAAAACCCCAAATTTAAGAAACCCTAATTTTCAAGATTGCTTAAAATACGTTTTAAAACTTTGTTATAGAGCAACTTGGCTCTGATACCATGTAGAAATTGTTAAACCAAAGCCCTAAATCCCTCAACAAGTTATCAATATACTCAGCCAACCTCTCCTTGGTTCACTGCTTTTATTTATAGAAGATTAGCCAAAGAATGGCAATGTTTACAATACACCGAAAAGAGATTTACAAGAGGATACACTAACAAACTAGGGATTCTCAACCAACAACACAATGAAGGAGATGACTAAAACACACAGTAAACGAATGAGAGATAATCCAAAGAATGAGCCTATAAGACTTTAAATAGGCTTGACTTGGAATCTTTCTCTTTGATCTTTTCACTCTCCAATCTTGTACATCTTTAGCCCTTCTCCTCTGTAGTTAGGAACACTTTCTGCTTTTATCTTTTCAGGAATGACATTGAGGCCCTTGTGAATGTTAAAAGCTTACTTCCAACAAAATGTCTCATTCATTTTCGTTTATTAAGAAAATACGACTATTTTGGTTTGTTTTTTAAAACACTATATGAATTTAAATTAAAGCAGAAAAATAAACATAAATTTTATAAAAATATAAATAATATTGTGTAATACTCCAGTTTGGCTTTTTAAGTAAACCAATTTTAAAAGTATATAGTAAAAATATATGATATACAAATATTAACAAATGTTAACGAACATATAATCGGACGTTCACGAACATAAGTGAATGAACAAAACTTTTGTTCATGTTCGTTCATTTAATTAAACGAACGTATAATATAGTCCATGCTCGTTTATTTAAAATGTAAATGAACATAACGATCTTTTTCTTCAATAGTTCATGTTTACTAAATGTTCAGTTCATTTAAGTCACTTAAGTAATATTGTCAAGAAATATGGGTCTTGGGCGACAACAAACTTGAGACAATTGCTGAAATCGGTTCTATTACCTTTAATGATGATATGATCTTGTCTAGACACGAAAAACCAATAAGCTAATTTAAATGAGTTAACTTTATTAAACAGAACAATACTAACCATGTTTCTAGAAACCTATCTAAGCAATATTTATCTAACAAGTCAACAACGAGTTGCTAAAACACATTCATCATATGCAAATGTATATTAACTTGGGAAACTAGCAAAAGCTGTTTAATTTTGTCTTTTTTTTCTGGTAAATATTATTATAAAGAAACTAAGCTAAAAAATAGTTTTTGACTGTTGTAACCGTGCCTAACTCTACCCACCGTTGAATAAATCTGTTCCGACTAATTCAGATGTCAACTCTATTTCATCTATCAAATAAAGTCAACTTGTATATTTAAGATTAAAGTTTGATTTCAAGTGCAAGTGCATACTTTTGTGTAAAAAATATATGCTATGTGCGTTATAGTTTATGTAAAAAGTTGTATGTTAGCCACTTATAACTTTTCAAAGGTTTTATACAAGTCACCAAGTTTCTTTTAATAATCTTGTGATTACATTCTTCAGTTCATTTAAAAGTTTGTTCGATGAAAAAGTAATAGCGAATGTTTAATGGTATTTTCCAAAAAATTAAAGCCAACCTACGTTTTAACGTTAAATCTTGAATAACAATATGGTGCAAAATAATCTCTTATTGTAGAACTCTAAACAACTCAAATCCTCACCGTTTTAAGATCATAAATATTGTACTATTGTCGGCATGTAACACAATTCGAGCCATGTTAATTGTAGATGACATTACTTTACAAGTTAGGTAATCTCTTTTGACATTTGCATGGTAGTGTATTAAGTCAATTTTAAGCCACTCAATTATCAATCCCAATAAAAAAATATCAGTGGTACTCAAAAAACTGTTCAAAACCAGAGTGAAAATAATTGAAGCAAAGGTGTTCACGTACATGTTTTTTGAAAATCATCCGTGGTATGAAAAGTATGTTGAATTCGAAAAGTCCAAAATGACAGAACCTGTGTGATGACCTTTGACGTTGCGTTACAATTTTGGTCAGAACTCCTACCTTCGAGCTTCAATTTAGTTAATTCAATTGACCATGGAAAAAGAAAAAGGAGATCTTCAATCAGAGAGTGAATACGGCGTATCAATGTTTCGTGATACATCGTATCATGCGATACGACGTATCCATTTTTGGCGATACGTCTTACTTTTTTTTTTTGAACATAGATACGTCTTATTCAAGGTCAAAGGTTCATGTGAAATTATTCATTAATATTTTATAGGATAATCATTATTTATCATAAATCGTATCTATTACGCCGTATCCACAACGGCTTTTGAGAAACTACAAATAAACCCTAAAAATGATTTTAGGGTTATCATTCTTCAACTCCACACGTTCAAGAAAGCTTCCACAGCAGAAAACCACCATTAGAGGCCTCCATAACCACGAAGAACATTGTTAATCATCATAACTATTGTTAATCATTCGATTTGCACATCGAGTTCGCTAGTAACTCTTTATGTTTATCGTTTTTCCATTAATTTGTTATGGTGACTGAGATCACGGAATAACACCCTCGCGTGAAAGCCTAGTTAGGAATTTATTTGTTTTATGATTTGATTATTTTTTAGAGAGAGTTATTTTGGATATTCTATTTTTTTTGGATATTAGGAGACCAATCCCAGTCATCCATCTAAAAAAATAAAGGGAGAAGATTAATCCATCTTTATTAATTAAAAAAATAAAAAAAGGGCAGAGGGGCACTAAAGTAAATTAACACCACACAACTACTCACTTAACTCCGGATCCACTCACTTTCTTCTCATAGCATTCTTACTATTTCTCTCTCCAAAACACACTTTAAAAACATACGCTATTCGCACATTCAAACCGATAAAAATACACACACTAAAAACACACGCATAACCGTACGGCACATCAGAAATAAAAGATAACAACGGTGGTGTTGCTATTGACGACCAGATCTTAAAGAATAAGCCTACACGCGAAGGTTCGAGTTAAAAACCACTCAAAATGATGATTAAAATCATCGATTCAGGTATAAAACACTTCATCTACATATTTTACTATTATTTACGCATAAATAATGAAGTCTAGTGTTTCTAGAGTTTATGATGAACATATTGTGATTTTTGTTCTAGTTATTGTGTTTATAGAGTTTATAATGAAGATATTTTGATAATATTTTAAAATTTTGATGATGTTATTGTGATAAGTAAGGTTTTCAGTTATAGATAGAGTATGCTGATTTTATTAAGATTTTAATGAAGAAAATGTGTGAATAGAAGTTAAGTTTTCACTATTTAGAAAGGATTTGTTGATGATATTGTGATGTTAGAGACGATATGATGGACTAGAAGTTAGTTTAAGTAACGGAATCATAGTGTAAGAGCACGGATAAGCCTTTTCCGAAGTTGTAGGCTAAGCCTAAGGCGAAGCTGAAGGCTTAGTCTAAGTTAAACAGACAGAGTATGATCTGTTAGTGAAATATCATATATGATAAGTTGCCTAAAAAAACTGTAAAAACTTATATAGAATATCATATATGATATAAGTTAGGTTTTAAGCGTTTATGGAGATTTTGTTGATATTATTGGTTTGAAAAGTTAGTTGTGTGTATAATATCATATATGATAATCTGTTTGAAAGTTAACTTCTTTACCATTATAATATATCATATATGATAATGTGCTTGAAAATTAAATCAAATCTTCTTATTTGTGTAGAGAAGGCTGTTTTCAAGACATCGTGAACACCGCAAGCATCCAAAGGCCCAAGAAGCTCAATGAAGAAGCTCATGAATTTTCATTTCACGTTCAAAATGTATTCTTCGTTTTTTTTCTTGTAATCTCCGTATGGAGTTTTGACGTCTACGGACGATTTTGCAAACCATTGGAAACTGGTACAATGTGTTGCTAAAATGGTTTAACTTTCTTGGTACTATGTCATGATGTTTTATGCTGAAATGAAAATGGCGAAACATTTGCGGATGTGATTTTCGATATTATGTTTATTTTGTATAAGTTTTATTGCACACATTCATAATCACTTGTAAATAAAAGCATTAGAACAGAAAACATGTTATTATTGTTTAAATATCAAGTATGATGATTTGATAAATTAGTGATGATCATGTTAAATCATATGTGATTTTTGAAAGAAATCACATATGATAGTTTGCTACTAACTTGTAAAATACAAATATCACATCTGATATATAATAGATTCACATTCATGTAAGATCCAAATCAACCAGAATCAAGTAAAATAGAATTTCTAACACTTGTCCATATAATAATCAAACATTAAACAGATTACTTTCAAATATCACATATGATAATTGTAATGAAAACAAAAATAATGTAAAATCATATATGATTTCCTAGCATATCACATGTGAAAAAAAAGAAACAATTTGATGGATTTATCATTGAATCAACAAAGTCTTCTTATTTTTGAAACAAGCCTTCTTCTTCTTGAACCAAGTATTCTTCGTCTTGAACTAAATCTTCTTTTTCTTAAATAAATTCTTCTTGAATCACAACTTCTTGTTGAACCACGACTTGTTCTTGATCTTCAAACCTTAGCTCCTCTTGTTGTGATCAAAACTTCCACATAATGAACATGCATTCATGTTCTTCAAAACGTTTTTCAATCGATTTTTCCTTTCCTCCTTTAATGCGCAACTTTCGACGTCCTTTGGGCGTTCCAACAGATGGGTTGTTAACATCAACTACAGGCGTTGCGACTCCAACAAGTTGATCCAGATTATCAGCCTTGTTCTTTTTTAAAGTCAGTCTCATCATAGATTTTTTGCACATATCTGTAAGCAGAAAACAAGAAATTAAAAAAATGAAAATATAAATAAGCTGTTTCATGACAAAAAGCAAAAAAACACATATGATATATCCAATAAAACAGACTATGTGATATCATATGTGATATCACATATGATAAATCTAACAAAATGAAATATCACATGTGATATCACATATGATATATCAAACAAAATAACCTCAATTATAAACACATTAACCCAAGCTAAAATCACATATGATATATTTCATATCAGCTTAAAAACTGATTATTGCCACCTGATAAGTTAAAAACCAGCTTATATCAGCAACTTAATTCAATCAAACACCAAATTAACTTATTAATGCTTATTAACACTAACAAATGAACTATTCTAGAAAATTTTGTGAAACACTACTTTGCTCACTTGATATCACATATGATATATCAAACAAAATAACCTCAATTATAAACACATTTACCCAAGCTAAAATCACATATGATATATTCCATATCAGCTTAAAAACTGATTATTACCACCTGATAAGTTAAAAATCAGTTTATATTAGCTTATATTAGCAACTTCATTCAATCAAATACCAAATTAACTTATTAATGTTTATTAACACTAACAAATGATTCTAGAAAATTTTGTGAAACACTCATTTGCTCACTTGATTGAATAGAATCCAAAAACCTAATAATTCATCAAAATAAGCTAATAAGCTAGCTTATAATCCAGTACAATAAATTTAGATAATGATAATTCATAAGCTTATTCACATCAATCATCTAATAAGTTAGCTTATAATTAAACACAACAAAATTCATATAATTCGTCAAAATAAGCTGGTTTATAAGCTTATAAATTCAGACATCAATCAACTAATATGTTAGCTTATAATTCAGCACAGTAAATTCATATAATTCGTCAATAAGCTGATTTATAAGCTTATAAATTCAGATGATGATAATTCATAAGCTTATTCACATCAAATAAGCTAAAAAATAATAACATAACAACAGATCTAGATCTGATGTTTAACCTGATGTTAATGAATCGGAGAACGAGATGATCGATTGATAATAAGATGATCGATTGTTGATCGATTGATACGTTGAATCTGTTGTTGTGTAGTTAATCATTCTAGAGAGAGAAAAAGAATGATACGATAGAAAACACGCACTATGTGTGTGTGTATTATGTGATGTTTATCAAAAAATAAATATGTATATTGTACAAAAATACCCTTTCTAGTGTAAATAGACAATTTAATCTCATCCATTGGATGAGATGAAGATGGAGGGTGGGGATGAGTCCCCCGGTATCCACAAAATATTTGGTATTCAAATGAACTTAAATCCTGTAAGAAACCTAAAAGGTTTGAAAAAACAAAACATTTTTTGAGAAAATTCGAAAAATTTCTTCAACATTAAGGATGTTAGTGCATAAAAAAGTTGTAATGAAAGTTCTTTTTTATTTTGATGCTTTATACGGAGTATGTTTTTTCTAACGTATAAAAAACGAAATTTTGATACTCATGCGCCGATTTACAGAATTTTAATTCGCAAATGGCTTTTTCATAACTTTTTTCATCAAAACTATCCTATAATAAAAAAAAGGGCAAATCGCATAAAAAGGTATCCATCTTAGGTTCAATGTCAATTAAAGGTACTCACCTTTTTTTTTCTCAATGTAAGATATCTATCTTTTTTTTTGTTGCAAAGTTAGTATTTTAACAGGTTTTTCGGTTACATTTCTAGCGATCGTTAATTTATTATTGCATCGTTAGTCCTTTATATTATTTTGGTAAAAAAAAAAGAATTTTCTACTTATTTTTAAAACTTATACACGTTTTATACACACATTTTTACACGTTTTTATACACACATTTTTTACACGTTTTTATACACATATTTTTATACACATATTTTTATACACACATTTTTATACACATATTTTTATACATGTTTTTCTACATGATTTTATCAACGGTTTTATACACACATTTTTATACACATTTTTATAAATACGTTTTATACACACATTTTTATACACATATTTTTATACATGTTTTTACACACAATTTTATCCACGTTTTTTTAAAAAAGTGCATAAAAATGTGTCTGTAAAAACGTGTATAAAAATGCATGTATAAAATCATAGATAAAAACATTAAGAAAAATATGTATAGAAATGTGTGCATAAAAACGTGTATAAAAATATGTGTCTAAAAACGTGTATAAAAATGTGTGTATAAAAATATTTATAAAACTATGTATAAAAACGTGCAAAAAATGTGTGTATAAAAACGTGTAAAAATGTGTGTATAAAACGTGTATATTTTTTAAAAATAAGTAGAAAATATTTTTTTTAACAAAATCATATAAAGGACTAACGA
>BQNB010178779.1:0-12838 GCA_026074375.1 Tanacetum coccineum
TTGACAATGCGATGTTTAACCGTCCACAGGCAAGCTCACGCAGAACATTTCAGTTTATTATATTTTCTAAATTGAGTGTGCTTTATTTTATTCAGGATTTCATATTCCATCATGTTTTTATGGATGCGATAGTGTATACATTAAACTGAAAGGTAATTATTTTCTCACTTATGTAGGGTCTGGCATACAATGCCACCAAAAACGTACTTTATGTTGCAGATACTGAGAACCATGCTTTAAGGTATTATAAAATTCGAAATGTACAGTTTTTTTGTTTGGTTTACTTTTTGTTCTGAATCTGTTGCCTGTTGGAACAATGGCTTGAAACATGTCTGCACTTTTTTTTTCTTTTTTTTTCTTTTTTTTGGGAAATTTGCAAAGCTGTGACCCAAGATAACACTACATATAAATCCAACCAAGAGAAGCCAATTCCTATGTACATATGTGTGTATACATGAACATAAATTTTCTACTTTAGCCAAATGGCTAATATGTAATGAACCCTACTCTATAAACACTACATCATTTCATATAACAGTATACTCTATGATTTATTCTCTTTCTTAATCCATCGTATTTTTAAAAGAGGAAAATATTGGATACAATGCTTAGAGCCTTAGATGCCAAATTTGGCCCATTAATACCGGTCATAACCTCGAGTTTTAATTTTTATTTTCCTTGGTTATGTTCCAAAATTTCACATGAATATCATAGAGTACACTTTTATATGAAATGATGTAATGTTTATATAGTTAGGTTCATTACATATTAGCCATTTGGCTAAAGTAAAAAATTTGTATTTTCAACTTTCATGTATACACACATATGTACATAGGAATTGGCTTCTCTTGGTTGGATTTATATTTTGTAAAGGGACTGAATTTATAACTTGGTTAAGACAAGAAAAGCGTAAAGTTAAAAGAATCGTACAACTTGTTAAAAATTTCATTTTCACGAGGCCTTATGTGAAATCTTGGCACATTGTAACCAAAACTCGTTAAACGACCTTCACTTTAGCACAAATCTGATTATAAATTTGGATGTCAAAAACTTTTATTTCTCAAACTTTACAATCAGGATTCAATGGTATAATTTTCCCTGAATTCTATATATGAGTACTATCCAAAAACAATATTAAAATGCTTAAATAGATTTGTAAAATATTTGGTCTTATTTATATTATATTGATGCACATGTTTAAATAACATGAGTAGTATAGTTAGGCTCTTTTTATGCTTATATTTTTATACAAAATAGTTTACTATTGTTTTAAGTCAGTCAACCTAAAAGGCTCTCCATCCAGTAAATGTATTGTCACGAAAAACGTATGATGAAAACACATAGTTTGCCGAGAACTTTAATTACAGGGTATCCGCCGCCGCAACGCTCGGGTACCTTGCTAGTTTTAAAATCAAATAGATGTCCTCATTAAAGGATCTTTGTATACTAGCTTAAATGCAAGATATTTATTCTTCTTATACCACATAATTTTGCTTTTATAGGGTGATTGATTTCGTGAACGAGAGTGTGCAGACTTTGGCTGGGAATGGTACCAAAGGTTCAGACTATAAAGGGGGAGGAAAAGGAACCAGTCAGGCAAGATATAATAGAATTAGTTTTCTTATAATTTCTGCACATCTGCACATTTATTATGTTGTTAAAGTCGGTATTTGTTTCTGAGTTGCACATTTTTTATACTCCCAACTTCTTCCAGCTTCTGAATTCCCCTTGGGATGTCTGCTTTGAGCCTGCAAATCAGACTGTATACATTGCAATGGCCGGACAGCATCAGATCTGGGTGCATAGTACTCTAGATGGAGTTACAAGGGCTTTCAGCGGTGATGGTTATGAGAGAAACTTAAATGGTCTAAGGTAATATACAGATTACCCATGGGTGTGTCTGGTCTCCCTATACTATCTGGGTGCGTCTTTTTAACTTTGAGATGAAAAAATGGGTAGATTTGTTGTTAAAGGATTAAAACAGATAGTTTTTAGTATGGGTCAAAGTGGGTTGGGTAGGGTTGACCCACATTCTTTTTGTCCCTTCTCAAAATCCATATTAGGAAATTACTAACCTACTTATTGGAGCTATTTGTCAAAAAAACTTGCCTTTTCTTGGATGGAGTATCTTATCTGCTTGAACATTTCTTCTATGCGTTAGTTGGGTTTTTTTAACTACATACATTCTTATTCTAATTGTCGACTTCTTTTCTTTCAACTGAAACAGCTCTTTAACAACATCGTTTGCACAACCATCTGGACTGTCGTTATCACCAGGTAATTATTCACAATAAGATTCATATAATATTACTGCAGATTCTGAGCTATATGAATGGCTTAACTCTATATTTTATTAATAGAGATATTATCTCATGGTAATTATTTAGAACTGAGCATTTTCCCTCATTCTCAATTACTGGCTAATCATTTCTGTGTCAGATGTGAAAGAGGCATATATTGCTGACAGCGAAAGTAGCTCAATTCGGGCACTTAATCTTAAAACGGGAGGATCAAGATTACTAGCTGGTGGTGATCCAGTATTTTCTGATAATTTGTTCAAGGTATATCTTCCATGCGCTGTGGGTGTCACATGTTAACTGGTCAACGGGTACATTTTTATGGGCAAACACTTTTTTTAGATAATTGATATGTTAAAATCTGATTAGGTAAAAGAACTATTTCCACCCATGTAACCTGTTTTCATGTACCAAGGTTATTTTTAACCCATTTAGCCTTTTTTTTTCTTTTCATTTCAGCTAAACATATTTTAATCAGACATGACAATCCAATATAACCCCTCCATATCTAACAGCTGACTAGCTCAGCTAAAACATCAAATTCCAAGGTTTCCTTTTCTGAGACCTGGTTCACATTACGTGGACCTACTACATGCAATATAGTTTGTTATTTATTCTTGTGTTTATTCATCAGTACCTAAGCCCTTCTCTTCAGGCGTTGACGATATTGATAATTGACTATTATAGTTTGGAGATCATGACGGAGTTGGTTCTGAAGTACTTCTTCAACATCCGTTGGGCGTCTTATGTGGAAAAGATGGTCAGATTTATGTGGCAGATTCTTATAACCACAAGGTATGTACAACAAAAAGAACTCCATCTGTTTAGATGTAATTAGCTTATGTTGATAATAAATATTAGCTCGATGCATTGAGTGGGCGGACCTTGCTACTACTGCTACTCCACACACGACATATCTTTTTATTTAAATTCAGTTGAACTTCCTTAAATATTTGACAAGGATATGAAACGTTTTAGTGTCTCATGCATGAATTTGAACCCAACTGACTCTATGCCACCATCATAAATGAAACATGTGCCTTTTGCTATATTATTAATTTATTACCTTGTATCTGTTAACATGCCAAATGTATTTTATGGTCAGTATTTGGTTCTGACTGCTGATGTTTACATGCATACAGATAAAGAAGCTAGATCCAACCACTAAAAAGGTAAGTACATTAGCAGGCACAGGGAAAGCTGGCTTTAAGGATGGAGTAGCTTCACTGGCTCAGGTAGTATCTAAGAATTAAATGTTTAAGTTACCCTCAAAAGAAGGGTTGTATGACCAAAATTTTGACTAGATTTTCTAGAAACTAATATTGACTCTTTTATTCAAATCAACAGTGTAGTTATACTGTTTCTATTTGAATGACCATGTTGCCAGTATTGATGGTTTATAGCTTTTTGGACCAAGTAAGACGATGTACTATATTTTTGCCTTTATCAAAGGCACCACGTTTGTTTATATTTCTATCCGAGGCACTACAATCATTATCTTCATGCTCTCAAAAACAACAAATAACTCTACACCTGATATCTGTTTCTTTGCAACTCACTACACTTATCATCTCCATTAAAGAGTCTATAGGGGTGGAACTGTTGACATGAACAGTTAAATAGAATTGATCTAAAGTACAATCCTTTCTGGTATTGTAAGTTTGAGGCATAAAAAAGAAACGAGCATATATTATCTTACCTTCTACTGCAATCAACCCCTAATACTACAACAAAACTGCTGCTTTCCCCATTGTTGCGTGAGCCTCAGTTTTTTATATCTCATCTATTTAAATTAGCATTTTGATAAAGGTATAAGAATACCATGTATCCATTAATTTCAATAATTTTCCCTGCCTAGTCTTGGCAACCTAGTTTTTGCTATCCTTGAAACCACATACTGTAGTTAATTGTTGTATTTTGCAGCTATCGGAACCTGCGGGAATTGTTGAAGATGATGCAGGTCACATCCTATTCCAATTCTTCTATGCTTGTGTGATATGATATTTCTGTTGACGAGTGCGTAATGTTTAGCTGACTAATTATGAAATATAGTTATAAATCATGATATTTTTACGTTTTGATATTGTGGTCGAGTTTTTTAACATGCAACTTTCACAGCAAGAGGCTTACTATTTCATCTTCTTTCTCATAATCCCAGGGAGACTGTTCATAGCTGATACAAACAACAGTCTTATTAGATATTTGGATCTTAACAAAAAAGATGCACAACTTGTTACTCTTGAGCTAAAAGGAGTTCAACCTCCTGCATCAAAATCTAGATCTCCAAAGCGCCTTAGAAAACGAACTTCAGCTGACACAGAAACAATCGTTGTTGATGGCGGTTCATCCAATGAGGGTATCTTAAATCTTACAATATCGGTGCCTGATGGGTATCATTTCTCAAAGGTTTTCCCTCTCTCTTTCCCCCTCCATGGATCTGCATTATAGTTTTAGTTGGCAAAACATGCAGGTCGAGCTGATTGACTAATGGGTCAAAACTGCCTTGGGTGCAAACGAGTCAGGTCATGTTGACCTAAAACCTTTTTTGACCAAAATTCTAAGATCATTGATAGATCGTGTATGATGTTTATAAGTATCTGTATAGTAGCAGTCTGATTGTTTGTATAATGGGATTTAGTACATAGTAGGTTGTATGCATCAAAAGTCCACTTTGGGCGATTGCTAATATCTTTGAACGGTATAATTTTCAGCTAAAACTTTTGAAGTGACCCATTTGACCCGTTAGAGATAAAACATAACCCAAACTAACACATTTATGAAGTAAAGTGATGAACCGGCTCCGCTTTAATATGCAGGAAGCACGATCCAAATTTAGTGTTGAAGTTGAACCTGAAAATGCAGCAGTTGTTGATCCCTTGGATGGAAGTCTAAGTCCAGATGGAACTGCTGTTCTGCATTTTAAAAGATCATCTCCTTCTGCTACTGTGGGTAGGGTCAATTGTAAGGTATGCACAAAGTCCCCTGGATATGGGTTTTGCGTAACAAATCTGTTATACAAAGGTATTATTGGAAGCTAGCTATGTTAATGGACAGGCAAACACCTCCGTTGGTTCAATAACAAACGGGTTCGTATTGTGCAGGTATACTACTGTAAAGAGGACGAGGTTTGTTTATATCAATCTCTTGTATTTGAAGTACCTTTTAAAGAGGCATCACCGGAAAATACCCCACAAGAAATCAAACTTCCTTTCATTGTGAAGCCAAAATCATCAGAAGGTACTTTGCAGCTGCCCATTGCTGCTAAATGATCCAACTCGTCCATTGAAATTAACTCGTCCATACTACCCATATTATATACACGAGGAAGATTAACTCGCCCATTGAAATTAAAATCCCCACCTTTTAGCAAGTTGATTATCATTTTATATTGGTATATATATATGTAACACATGTCATTGTATAGAATTACAATATGTTCATCTGCAGTCTCTTGGCATGTAAAAGTTCTTATTAACCATAAAGCTGTATAAATAGGTAAGAAATGTAACAATAGTTATGGCTTGGTTTATACAAACTAAGGTGCATGATTATGTATTTTATGTTTGTTACTCCCTCCGTCCCAAAATTATTGTCCCCCGACAAAAAACACACAATTTAAGAAATATGCATTTATTACGGCTTTCTCTTTCTTACTTTTTGGCAGAATGACAGTTTTACCTTTAGCTAATTAATTAGTCTTCTTTAAAGTTAATAATTTCAAACAAGGGTAATATAGTAAACTTGATTAAACTTCTTTATCTATTTTTAGTAATAGACAATTAAATTAGGACATCCCAAAAAGGAAACGTGGACAATAAAAATGTACATGATAAGGCATTATTGGTGCAAAACCAAATACATACGGAGTATATGATTAGGATTATGTTTCCTTGATATATAAAAAAAAGTAAATTACATGGATGGTCCTTATGGTTTGTGTTGACTTTCATCTCTGGTCCGTTGATTTTTTTTGGCACTGACCCTCCCCAACTCCAAAACCCTTAACACTCACGGTCCTTTGACCAAACACGTCAATTTTGACTGTTAAAAGTTCATCACACATGAAGGTAGGATAGTCATTTTATTGCCTTGTACAAATAAGACAAACTTGTACATCCTCGTCCCAACATTTTAGGGCCGTTTAGCACTTTTTATCCTTTTAACTAAAAATTGAAAAATCTATTTCATCATTCTCATTTTTTTTTTCTTCTTATTTTCTTCTCAATAAAAAAAAATGAGGTCTATAAACATCAAATATACACCATTCTAACTCTAGAGGTGAGATCCTTATAGAACATTATCATCTTAAAGAACAAATGGGTGAATCCTCATCACTCATTTTTTTCATCAAAATAAAAAAAACCCACTTCCTACCTTTCACTTAAAAATAAAATATCTTGAAAACGGTAAATCGTCAAAAGAAAAAAAATACATCATCGCGACGAGTATTTTTTTATCTTTCTATAGAGGGGCACTTCTATATACTTTCGATGTACTTTTTTTCAAACTTATTTTTTCAGCCACGTCTAAAAAAATCACATGTGATTTTACGAAATCACATGTGATTTTTTCAGACGTGACTGAAATTTTTTTTTTAAAAAAAGTTCGTCGAAAGAAATCACATGTGATTGTGGTACAAATCACATGTTGTGATTGTGATACAAATCAGACGTGACTGAAAAAAAGGTTCGTCGAAAGAAATCACATGTGATTGTGGTACAAATCACATGTGATTATGATACAAATCACATGTGATATTTTTAGACGTGACTGAAAAAAATTAAAAAAAAAGTTCGTCGAAGGAAATCACATGTGATTGTGATCCAAATCACATGTGATTTTTTCAGACGTGATTGCAAAAAAAATTAAAAAAAAATTCGTCGAAAGTATATAGAAGTGCCCCTCTATAGAAATATGATTTAATTCTCGTCGCGATGGTATGTTTCGTTTTGCGTAACGATTAACGGTTTGTTAGATATTTAATTTTTAAAAAATATAATGAAAGTGAGTTTTTTAATTAAATTAAAATAAGAATTGATTTAAACCATTAGATGAAAATAAAATGGATGATTGAGATAGAGTGAATTGTTCTTTAATTAGATAGTGTTTTACATGGAACTTTTCTCATCTAGTTAAAGAACAATCCACTCCATCTCAACCATCCATTTTATTTCCATCTAATGGTTTAAATCAATTCTTATTTTAATTTAATTAAAAAACTCACTTTCATCCTATTTTTTAAAAATTAAATATCTCACAAACCGTTAATCGTTACGCAAAACGAAACATACCATCGCGACGAGAATTAAATCATCTTTCTATAAATGGGCACTTCTATATACTTTCGACGAACTTTTTTTTTTATTTTTTTTGCAATCACGTCTGAAAAAATCACATGTGATTTGGATCACAATCACATGTGATTTCCTTCGACGAACTTTTTTTTAAAAATTTTTCAGTCACGTCTGAAAATATCACATGTGATTTGTATCACAATCACATGTGATTTGTACCACAATCACATGTGATTTCTTTCGACGAACTTTTTTTTCAGTCACGTCTGAAAAAATCACCTGTGATTTGTATCACAATCACAACATTATTTGTACCACAATCAACATTGTGATTTCTTTCGACGACTTTTTTTTTCAGTCACGTCAGAAAAAATCTTATGTGATTTTATCCAAAATCACATGTGATTTCTTTCGACGAACTTTTTTAATTTTTTTTTTCAGTCACGTCTGAAAAAATAAGTTCGAAAAAATGTACATCGAAAGTATATAGAAGTGTCCCTGTTAAAAGTTCATCACACATGAAGGTAGGATAGTCATTTTATTGCCTTGTACAAATAAGACAAACTTGTACATCCCCGTCCCAACATTTTAGGGCTGTTTAGCACTTTTTATCCTTTTAACTAAAAATTGAAAAATCTATTTCATTATTCTCACTTTTTTCTTTCTTATTTTCTTCTCAATCAAAAGAAATGAGATCTATAAACATCAAATATACACCATTCTAACTCTAATCTCGCGTGTCATCCTCTACCGTCCATTTTAACGGTCGTTTGTAATAATTTTAAATTTTTTGGTTTATACTGTTTTTATACGTTTTTGTAAGTTTTCATTTGTTTTATACATGTACTTACTCGTATTTCATATGATCCGATAATATCCAAAAAAGACTCATTTGAGCTATAATCCATATCCTTTGGTAACTTATAATTAAGAAATACCAGGAGTTTGTATCACAAAAGGAATTGCATTGGAGAATTAATACTACCAAATCATTAACTTAAACCCCCTTTCGTATAACTGATCATGAGCTATTCCTCACCAGAAATCTTTGCAAGAACACTTCCCATTTCGAAAATGATGAAACCGCAAACGATCTCTTACAATTATATCTCTCTCGTATACACGAGAAATGAGCTTAATCGCCGAATGGCAATCTTCACACATCCTTAAATTCTTGGTAACTCTAATGGGTGTTCCTGGAGTTGTACTAATCAACCCGAATGCTACAGCAAGTTTTTCACTGTGTTGCCATAGCGTAGTTTCCTTCTCATTCTCCTCGATATCAAACAACACGTCAGATGTTTTAGGGACATAACCTTCTAACTCTAGTTTCCCAATCATTTCCTCTACCATTGCGTAAATCTCTCTTGCTCGAGGGTGCTCCCCTTCCCCAATTTTGAACTCATGAACAATGCCGTCCAAATCGATACTACTTCTCCCTGTGCTAGTCTTTACACCTTTTTCTTTCATTAGTACTCTTAATCTCTCGACATCTTTCCATCTCCCCGCCTTTGCATAAATATTAGACAATAAGGCATATCGACCACCATTTTGGGGGTCTAATTCGATCAATATCTTTCCGATTCTTTCACCCATATCCATGTCTCCATGAACTCTACAAGCACTTAAAAGTGCTCCCCACACTGCTGGACTAGGTGTCATTGGCATTATACTTATTAGGTCTTCGGCTTCGGCTAATCGTCCTGCTCGGCCTAAGATGTCAACCAAGCACCCGTAATGATGGACTGTTGGCTCAATCAAGTGAAGTTCTATCATTCTATTGAAATACTGAAAGCCAATATCAACCAACCCTCCATGAGCACAAGCATTTAGTATTCCTACAAATGTGATTTCGTCAGGCTTCAATCGTTCTTTTTCCATTTGTAATAAAAGATCGATTGCATCCTTTGCTCTACCGTGCATTGCAAGCCCTCCAATCATAGCGTTCCAAGAAGAAACCTCTTTTGTTTTCATTGTTTCGAAAACATCCCATGCCAAGTCAAGACGCCCAAGTTTCGCATACATGTCCAATAACGCCGTCCCTAGCACCCCGTCTAATTCAATCACATTCCTTCTAGCATAATCGTGAATCCATTTCCCTTGTTCAAGAGAACCTACATTCGCACAAGCTAATGCCACACTAGAAAGTACAAACTTTTTCGCCTTAACTTTCTCCCTCTGCATATATCGAAAGATTTCTAAAGCTTCCTTAAAATGCCCATTTTTATTATACACATCAATCATCGCACTCCACGAAATCTCATCTCTCTCACTCATCTCATCAAAAAAAAGTCGAGCATCCTCAACCATTCCACATCTACCCAAACCAGTAACCATAACATTCCAAGAACCAACATTCTTTTTCACCATAGACTCAAACAAGACCTTAGCAGATTCAATGTCACCACATTTCAAGTACCCATCAATCAGAGCATTAAAACATACAACATCAGAATCACCATAACCAAGTATCATTCGCGCTTCATTTAAACGTCTGAAGGACGAATACATTTGAATGCCAGCACTTTTCACATACCCATCTTCCATAAACCCATTTTTCACCACATGACAATGAATCATTAGACCTAGTTCAACACATTTCTCATCCATACAAGCTTTAAACAACATAGGATACGTAAACTTATTACCTTTTGTACCCGAACACACCATTTTGGAATAATAAAACAAACCCAAAGAAAGTTTATCATTGTCTAAACATGCTTTAAAGTTTATCATTGACTAAAACATGCTTTAATAACTGCGTTCCCAACAAACACATTGGGTTAGAACTTGGTTAAAGACTGGAATAAGTGTCAAAAGTTGTTGAAATAAGGATGACATAGAATTTATTAAGGTACCAGAAATGTAGTGGTCTTGAAAGTGGTTAGTTTTAAGGATTAATGCATGGGTTTGTTTGAGAAGAGTGAGAGATGTGTTGCACTTTGTTGTTAGAAGGTTTAGAAGTGATTTTTGGGAGATTGGTTGGTTGTTAAGAAGGTGCTGATACGGTGGTTCAATGGTGGTGCTGCTTGTCATAATTTCCGGTGAGTAAGGTTTTGTTACAGTATATGTTTTCTACAACATGTACGTGGATAAGATGGGGCAGAGGAGGTGGATAGTGTTCTTTTTTCTCTTATTTACGTTACTAGCTTATAACATTGTACTTACTAGGTAGAGTATTTGGTACAGAGATGACATAAAAATAAATTAAGATCAAATGACTAAATTATGGTCGAAAAATGTTTTGTACGCCTCATAATGATGCTTGCTAATAATGATGCTTACTAATAAATGATTTGATTGCTTGAATTGAAAAATTAATTGATTGGAATTTAAAGAGAGAATATATACATAAGAATTGGTTCAAATAGAAAGGGTTTTAAGATAGAAAGGATAAAAAGTCTAAGCTATTATTTTTAATACATTCATTAAACACTATCATTAATTATAATATAACAACATCATTAATTTTAATAAATCACCATCATTATATGTGTCAAAAGGCTTTGTTTATCACTAAAAATGTGTCATAAAAATTGGTGTGCCGTTTCGAATGTGTCATTACAAATGCTCTTAAAAATTTAGTGTGTCACTACAAATGTATTAAAATATTAGTGTGTCAGTACAAATGTGTTAAAAAAACTAGCGTGTCATTACGTATGCAAAAAATTTTTGGTGTGTCACTACAAATATACTAATATTTAGTGTGTCACTACAAATGTGTCAAAAAAACCAGCGTGCCATTAGTATTACGTATGCAAAAAAGAAAATTTAGTGTGTCATAAATAAAAGTATAGAAAAATTAGTGTGTCAACAAGGATGAATTCCTTGTAATTAATAGAAAAAAAATCCTTTTAAATGGGCCAAACAACATTTATTCTTCATTAATGAAGAGTTATTTATTAAAACACAATTACCAATGTCATCCATTGATCAATTTTTTGCTTGTTTCATTCAACCATCAAGAATCCTTCTTATCCTTTCTACACTAATATATTTTTCACAATAACCACACCCTATATACATAGAGGGAGGTTATATTGGATAAACTTCTTTTCTTGGATACTTGGGGACAGATCTGAGTCATCCATCTAAAAATAATGAAATGCCATGATTAAAAAAAAAATTAATTCAAAAAAAATAGAAAAGGACGGAAGGGTATTTCGGTCAATTTCACTCACACACCTACCACTCCATCATTACTTCCAGATCTAGATCTGTATTTCTTTCTCTCTTTCTCTTTAAAACACACACTAAAACATACATTCAAACCGATCAAAAATACACACACATAATCGTACGATGCATCAAAAATAAAAGATAACGACGGTGATGTTGTTATTGACGATCATATATCTTAATGATTAAGCCTATAGGTGAATGTTCGAGTTAAAGATCGCTCAAAATAATGATTAAAATCATCGATTCAGGTATAAAACACTTCATCTACAAATTTTAATGTTATTTATGCATAAATAGTGAAGCCTGCTATTTTATAGAGCTTGCGATGAACATATTGTGTTTTTTGTTCAAGTTGTTGTGTTTATACAATTTATAATGATGATGGTAAAGTGATACGTAACCTTTAGATCGAGTATGCTGATGTTGATGAAGAAAATTTGTGATTAGAAGCAAAGTTTTCACTATTTAGAAAGGGTTTGTTAGATCATGCTGTGATTTTAAAGACGAAATGACGTGTTAGTAAAATATCATATATGATAAGTTGCCTGAAAAAATTAAAGAAACTTATATACTATATCATATATGATATAAGTTAGGTTTCAAGCGTTTGTGGAGATTTTGTTAATATTATTGGTTTGAAAAGTTAATTCCGTGTATAATATCATATATGATAATCTGCTTGAAAGTTAACTTTGTTAACATTATAATATATCATATATGATATAAGTTAGGTTTTAAGCGTTTATGGAGATTTTATTGATATTATAAGTTTGAAAAGTTACTTGTGTGTATAATATCATATATGATAATCTGTTTGAAAGTTAACTTTTTTAAGATTATAATATATCATATATGATAATGTGCTTGAAAGTTAAATCTTTAAGATTATAATATATCATATATGATAATGTGCTTGAAAGTTAAATCAAATCTTTTTATTTGTGCAGAAAAGGCTTTTTCAAGACATCTTAAACATCGCAAACATCCAAAGGCCCAAGAAGCTCAATGAAGAAGCTCGTGAATTTTCATTTCATGGTCAAAATGTATAATCTGTTTTTCTCTTGT
>BQNB010178780.1:0-10520 GCA_026074375.1 Tanacetum coccineum
GGCTTTGGGTCGACCTATCTGACTCGTTTATTAAACAGGTTAGGTTCGAGTTGAGAATAAATTAAGTGGGTCGACCCGTCAACCCGTTTAACATTTTTTCTAAAAATAAAAATTATTTATACTTTATTATATGTGTTAAATGGGTTAAGCGGGTCGACCCGCAAACCCGTTTAACTTGTTTAACCCATGTAATTTGCCAACTTTTGTATATAAAACGGGTTAGATGGGTCAACCCGAAACCTATGTAACCTATTCAACCCGTGTAACCTATTTAACCCGCCAACCCAACTATATATATGGGTTAAATGGGTCAGGTTCGGGTTATGTGTAAACAGGTTAGGGTTGACATAGTTGACCCGATTATTTAAATGGGTCAGGTTCGGGTTGGGGTTTTCTGACCCGCCAACCTGCCAACCCGAACTCGCCAACCCAAACCCGACCTAAATTGCCACCCCTAACTATCGATGTGTCACAAAAATACTTTCTCAAGTAACACGTCGATTGATTTTCAAATCAATTTTTTATCTTTAATCGGTAAGATAGTAACTAACCGATTCACTCTTATCGTGCTGTCTGCTTTGAGACGTTCCGATACAGAGAACAGGCAAGTATGGAGATTTTGATGGTTACACATCAGATGATCTGATACTTATACTGGAAACCCTGTCAAGGAGATTCTTCTTAAGATGAATCTACCTGATCACAGGTCGGTCCTCACGGATCCGGAGGTTAATCCAACCACACTCGGGCGAATGACAAAGCCAAATTCGTCCACACACACTTTATTGCTAACTGTTTCATTACAGGATCAAGCAAAGATGGAAATGGAGACACCTCATTCCAGTGGAGTCAATTCACCACCCAATGCTCACACTTAAGTTTTCCAAGTAAAGACATCATGACAACTGAATGACCTACAACACAGCTTCCGCAACTCTGAGAATTAGTATCATGATCAAGAAAAGTGTGAGCATGTGGGTCCGAAGGTCACAAAATCACATGAAGGCAATGCTACTTAACAAGGATGATCAAGAGACTTAAGATGAAAGATGATCTCAAAGAAAGCTCAAAGATCGCACAAGCCTAAGGGAAAAGTCTCAAAGTTCACTACATAATGTACAAAGACATCAAAGATTGAAGAATCAAAGACTTCGAGCTACAGATAAAATGTCAATAAAGTAGAATGCTAGAATTCAGAATGTATTTTTTGGGGTGACCTCCCTTAGGGGGAGATTGTTAGGATTATGAAAAAGACTCGGTCACCCCCGTGTATCGTTTAGTATAGCATAGCTCGTAGTTAGAAAGTAAGCGTATGGCTTTCGGTATTGGGCTGGGTCTTTTACCCAAGTGTAAGCCCATACCCAAGCCCATAATGCTCACAAACACTTGTATATAAGCCCCTTCCCACCCATGGGAAGGGGTTGGTTGTTCACATTAAGCTTATACATTATCTTGCACTTTCTCTCACTAGAAAGACCACTTTCTCTCTCTAAGATAAAGTAGCCAACCCATCATCTCTTGCTTGTGTTATGATATCATGTATACTACAATAAGCGATACGCGACTAGAGGTGTGTGAGCCTATTGGGGGCGCACACGTTGAACGCGGAGAGTACGTTTAAAGTTCACGTAAGCTTCTAATTGTAAACCATTTGGACACGAATGATCAAGACAAGAATCCTATGAATGTCTTAATGATATGGCCGGTTGGGGAAGGCTATGGAACATTCTTGGGAAGTGTCTAGGTTCATTATGAGGAGATAAGGAAGAACTAGAAGAGTTGTGATAGGATTTGGAGTGTATGTGTGAGCCTTATCAAAAGTAGGGTTTGAAGAGTATTTAAACCCCTCAACCCCCACCTCATTCAACAGGTGATATACTTTTACATACTCTCCTAAATCTGTCTTTCCTCTCCTCTTCTCAAATCCAGTCAAAACCATAAACCCTCACTAGGGTTTCATCCACTTTCGGTTCTCTTATTCTTGTTGTTTGATTTTCGGTAACATCAAAGGAGGTACAACAAGCGTGTTCTGATCCCAGGAGTCCTACGACAGGTTCAAGGGTTTGCTTTAATTGTTCTCAAGTTGTGAGAACATCTCGAAGCAAGCTAGGGTTTGTGTTTTGGTTTTTTCGGTTGAATCTGCCAATTTTGGTACTAACCGAAATCTAGGAAAACCCTATTTTCCTTTACTGAATTTCGGTCCAGGAGTAAAGAGTGGTTCTTGGAGTTTGTTTTCAGTAGGGTTGCTATAACAATTGTTGTTTGGGTATACGTGTAACACGGCTAGCATTCCGGGCGTACTTGTTGACGTGTTTGTGTGAGTTCTCGTAGAGGTGGCCACTTAGTCACTCGTTTCTTATTCTCGATTTCTATTAATTGCTGGTGTCTACGAGGGTATGTTCCTATTTACTCTTTTACATTCATTATTGTGTTTTATATGTGTGTTAATTATTATACTAGACTAGATCTATCCGCTGCGTACTCGTAAGAGTTAATTGGTTAACTTGATTGTTAAATTCCAACAATCTCCATCATACTCGCAATTAAAGAAACGCCCTAGACAATTGATTCTCCTTCAAGATTCAATGACCATCTTATAAATAAAAAAACCAATCATGTTGTCCTTTCATATGCAAATAGACAAAAACAAAGACAAATCAAAGGTGTGATAAATATGATTGATTGTACAATTTAGGAGTACGATAGTCATTTTCTATTTAAATTATAATTATTAGATATTTTTGGGATTTAAAAATACATAAAATTAAAATTTGTGTATATTTGACAAATTTAATGTTTATGAAAGATATATATACATAACTATGTAATTATAAGTATGTTTAGAAAATCAAAATTACATTTATCCATTGATATTTGCGTGTACTATTGCAACATGTTAAAGGGCCTACATGCTTTCAATATCTTTACACGGTGCATTGTTAGTTATTACGCGACGAGTAACGTGCATTGTTAGTTATTAGCTCATAATTATTATAATATTTTATTTCCAGTTTCTCTAAATGTTTTATATATTCTTTAATACATGTAATAGTTTTTACTTGAGTTGAATTATTGCATGCTACAACGTTTGCAATTACATTTTGATATTTTCACGTCATGAACGTTACACAAAACACTTACCAAAATATCCTATATTGTTAATTTCATGCCGTTAGAAATTTTAGTTATGCACGGGTACTCACCTAGTTTAACTAATAATGTTATAGAACAAATCAAATTTTATGAGTTCCTTAATAAAAGCCAATATGAAGTCTTACTAATTATCATTTTGAGGTGGACACTGTGAATAACTCATTTTATATTGAATTAAATGCAACTTCACAGTGTGCACACTTTGAGGTGGATAGTGTGAAGTCTCGCTAACTCTAACTGAGCATTTGTATAAAGCCGAAGTCTAAGCATCCTCATTACCTAATTCTTTTTGTTTGATACCCGATTTAAGTGCGAGTCATCACATATGAATGATTATGATTTGGTAAAGATTTCAAGAGAGGCGGATACAATTTCTATAAATGTGGATGCACAACAAGCACTTGATTGTGAGTTGATTATTTAAATTCTTACAATCAACATTACTTAAATTATCCTTAAATTAGCAAAACTGAAAAATTTGTAATATTTTTATTATGTAGATTTTTGACACGTAAATTTTATAATAATCACTGATTATATATGGTTTGGAATAGGCTAACAAGCAATGGTTCACAAAGCTCACTACTTTTCTACTAATTAACCTTTGGCTTCAAGCAAAATTATGCACAAATATCTTTATTGACTTACAAGAAAAAGAACGACTTTCTTGCTCTCGTCATTTATGTTGATGATATCTTTCTAGCTGGAAACAATGAAATTCATCAAATAGAAAAAATAAAGCAACATTAGTGTATCCTATCATTATTACTTAAATTATTCTTTGTTGCAGAAACTCAGTATTTTGTTATTAATAGATTCAATCCCATTATCACTTCTAAAGATCTTTTTTATCAAAACCTTTAGCATTAAATGGAGTTGCAAAGGGTACTTTTGGTGCACTTCCTACAAAAGTCACATTCCTATCAATCTCCTTTGCTGAGACAACTGCAAAGGCAGTTCTCAAAATAGGAAGGGGATCCCTCATGAGAATGCTTGGAAGCTTCACAAGTAAACACTAGAAGACTAATCATGGAATAAACTTGCTTCCATTAAGTATTGAGATTATGATAAAAATCTATACAGTGTAGGCACAACGGAATACCAGAATAGAATGGAACCTTCGCTTAGGGTTCCAATTAGATTCAACCAGAGAGCCTAAATGATTGCTAATCTATCGAAACCTTCACTTAAGATTCCAAATAGATATAAACTAGAAAAACACAAACCCTAATTCTAAAAAAACATCACAATAATCACAATACACAAATCCACGAGTCACCACAAGTTACCTCGTACAAAATCAACCACCATGAATCTTAATTCAAAAAAACCCTTAATTTTTAAAGTTACCGTTTCACGAAAAAAAGGTTAAATCAAGGAGAATCAAAGCTTATGGCTCTCTGGTACCATGTTAAATTCTATTAGATATAGGCAAGAACAGCCACACAATTTTATTTTAATGATCGGTAATATTGAACCGAAAGGATAAAACAAGTACACAATGATTGTTATAAGATAATAGTCATATGATCTAGAAGAGTGACGAGGTTGTTAAATAATCAACTAATTAGTTACACATGAGAGATAATGTTAATGTGTTTTGAGATGGAACGTTTATAAGTCGTAATGGCCTAAACCTTATGGATCCAGATAAGGCGCCCAAATTAGACACACATGCCTTCCTAGATCCAATCTTTACATAAAGAGATTTAAAAATATAAACTAGATGGTTCTTGGTGAGAATGTTCATAATTTGATCAATGGGCCTAATTTTTTGAGTTTTAATCAAATTTTAACATCTATTTAAGCGGTTCAAGAACCAAGCAAAAAATGATTCTTGTATGTGAGACAACCATGTAGCCATGCTAAGAACCATCAGATGGGCTAGCAACGATCCTCTACTTAGCCATGGCTGAAACCATAAGGAACTTTTAATCACGCTGGTCTCGATGCATGGTCTCAATGCATGCAGCATGATCTCAACGCATCAACTAGATCGACATGGGTTACTGTCTCTTAAGGAGTCAAGAATACACACATACGAGCCTATAGAACAATTGAACAAATCTTGTTCAAGTAAGGTCATGTTGGTCAGGTTGTTCAAACATAATTTCATTTAGCAGCAAATGGAGTTGCAGAGGGTACTTTTGGTGCACTTCCCACAAAAGTCACATTCCTATGAATCTCCTTTGCTAAGACAACTCCAAAGAATGTTCTCAAAATAGGAAGGGGATCCCTCATGAGAATGCTTGGAACCTTCAGAAGTAAACATTGAAAGACTAATCATGGCATAAAATTGATTCCATTAAGTATTGAGATTATGATAATATCTATACAGGGGAGGCACAATGGAATACCAAAATCGAATGGAACCTTCGTTGTGGGTTCCAATTAGATTCAACCAGAGAGCCTAAATGATCACTAATCTATCAAAACATTCACTTAGGGTTCCAAATAAACATAAACTAGAAAAACACAAACCCTAATTCTAAAAAAATATTACAATAATCACAATACACCAATCCACGAGTTACCCCGTACAAAATCAACAAAAACCTTAATTTGTAAAATTAGGGCTTCACGAAAAATAGGTTAAATAAAGGAGCATCAAAAAGCCTATGGCTCTCTGGTACCATGTTAAATTCTACTCCCTTCGCCTTATTTTTATTGTCCACGTTTTCTTTTTGAGATGTCCCAATTTAATTGTCCACTACTAAAAATAGATAGAGAAATTTGATCAAGTTTACTATATTACCCTTGTTTAAAATTATTATTACAAACTTTAAAGAATACTTTAATTAATTAGCTAAGGGTAAAACTGTCATTCTTCAAAAAGTAAGAAAGAGAAAGCAGTAATAAACGCACTTTTTTTAAACTGTGTGTTTTTTGTTGGGGGGCAATAATTTTGAGAGGGAGAGAGTATCAGATATAGGCAAGAACAACCACAAAATTTTATTTTAATGATTGGTAATATTGAACCTAATGTTCACAAGAAAATAGATAAAACAAGTACACAATGATTGTTATCTAAGTTAATAGTCATACTATCTAACAGAGTGATGAGGTTGTTAAATGATCAACTAAAGTCACAGGAGAGATATTGTTAATGTGTTTTAAGATGGAATGTTTATAAGTCGTGATGGCCTAAACCTTATGGATCGAGATAAGGTATATATAAGCCCAAATTAGACACACATGCCTTCCTAGATCCAATCTTCACATAATAGCCACAATACTGGAACATCATAGCCATCCATGAAACCAAATATAACATAAAAGCCCATAAAATAAACTTAACCAACTAATAAACATATGTAGAAGCAAGGCAATAATCACATTACATTAAAGGTATTAATCCAACATCTTTTATATAATAAAAGTATTACATCATTTCGGAGTTTTGTATAAGATTAAATGTTACGAGGAAAAAAATTGGACCAATCAAAAAGCATTATTTTGCCACGTATGCAAAATCATGCGATATGATTGGTCAATAAAAAGTCAAAATTGAATCAATTTGGCTAAAATTGAAATTTTTGGTGGAGAAATATAATGGAGAAAAAACACATAAAAATATATGTGTCAAATTTGTGAAAAAAAAACTTGAAAAAAGATGAGGTAATTAATAAAAATTTAGTGGTTTTGAATTTTAAAAATTTATAAGTTTTATTATAACTTTAGAAAATAAACAAATAACCCCTTAAACTGTATATCCCTAGACTTTATATTTTAAAATACAACAAACGTAAACAATTTTTTACTTCCAAACAAAGATTTAACATTATCTAATCACATCATATATCTACCCGAATACTTTTGGGTGGATTTTTCATTGTCGTCCTGAAATCATGTTGTACAACCAAATAGAAAAACACCAAAGCACATAAAATTTCATAAATAAAGAAAAAGAGTTTTCTAGCTATTAATTGATCGGTTCGGAAGAATTGCATTTTTATTCCTTTTGTTTAATAAGTACTAAAGTTCTAACATTTAAATTTCTCAAAAAGTATTTATTCTATTGTCTCTCTTGTGGTTTGAACCGGCCATAGGGAATCCAAAGGGGGTTCGGGGACTTCTTTTCGTGTCGGGTTCACTTAAATGTCAAAAACCGTGCTCGTAAAATATTTGCTAGAGTTACTTAGTATTTTAATTCATCTTAAAAATACTTTTTCAATAAGTTAGAGTATTTACTTGATATATTTCCACGTTTTGTTCCCCAAAAACTCATTTTGGACATTATCGAACGTGTCGGGACTCGTTTTCGGCATTTCTCCAAAATTCACGGGTAAACCATCCGGAACATTCATAACATAATAATACCCTCATAAAGAGACTATTAGTCACAATAAACCATAAAACGCTTCATATTCTATAAACTCACCACCGTCAACATGGTACAAATTCTAAATAAACTGTCAAATAGTCAAAGGACTAAATTATAATATTCAAAACACAAATGGGACAAGGGTTACACTAAGCATCCTCATCACCTAATTCTTTTCTTTTGATACCTGATTTGGTAAATATTTCAAGAGAGGCGGATACAATTTCTATAAATGTGGATGCATAACAAGCACATGATTGTGATTTGATGATTTAAATTCTTACAATCAACTTTACTTAAATTATTCTTAAATTAGCAAAACTGAAAAATCTGTAATATTTTTACTACGTAGATTTTTGACACGTATATTTCATAATAATCAGTGATTATATATGGGTTGGAATAGGCTAACAAGTAATGGTTCACAGAGCTCACTACTTTTTTACTAACGTTTGGCTTCGAGCAAAATTATGCACATATATCTTTATTGACTTACTAGAAAGACAACGACTTTCTTGCTCTCGTCATATATGTTGATGATATCTTTCTAGATGGAAAGAATGAAATTCATCAAATAGGAAAAATTATATGGCGATAATGTTGATCATCTGGCAAAGAGTTCTTAAAAATAATTGTATTCAACATTGTTGAAGATTGTAACAACCTATACGCATGTTACTAAATTTACATAAAAGAACAAACATGAACTTGTACGCATGTTACACCCTTAGGGTTTCAGTTTGCGATCAAAACCACAACTGTGGTGTTTTGTTGCGTGTGTTGATTGATTCAAAGACGAAGGTGATCGTTTGGTTAAACCACTACTAGTACTAGCATACTTTGTTGTTTGCTAAGAATGTATTATGTGTGATGAAGTAGAGGGATTATACTTTTAATCCTTAGTGGTTTCGCGTGGTATTTTTATTTACGCGTGTATTTAAGGCGGCGTTTGTTAATTGCTAAAAGGTACGGATATTCTTGAACCCTTGTTAATTATAAGTTCTATACGTGTTTTACTTTCCGCTGCGTACTCGTGATCGTTAATGGTTAATAGATGTAAAAACCCAACAGTGGCATCAAAAGCCAACGTGTAGAATTGATAGTTACAAGTAATAAAATTTGACAAAAAATTAGGGTTCTTGATTAATTTTTTAAGCCCTTTAGGCGTTTTATGCCTAAAGATTCGATCTTTGTGCATCAAGATTCAATCTTTATTGGTTATAAGATTAATTAAACGAATTCTAGGTTGTATGAAAGTTTATAAGATTAAAACTTGATGCGTTTAATTGTTAATTGATCGGTTTTATGTTTAAATTAATTGTTAATTCGGTATCCATGATAAATACATGCAATTTATCATGGAAAGATATGTGATATAAATCTTGTTAATTGTTAAAGTTTTATGCAAATATGATGATCAAGATTAAAACATAGATATTAAATTTGATTTGGTAAGATTCACGACTTTAAAAGCTAGGGAAGACCTTGGCTATGTCTTAATGGGGCCTAAAAGTTGCTTAAATTTTTATGTGCTATGTGGTATATATTTATATATGACTTGCATAATAGATTATGTCGATGGATGTAGCCGGAGTCATTGGACGAAGGAGCCTTGTATGAATATATACATGTTTTAATTATTAGATAATTAGGATCATAATGATATTTGCATGACTTAATTGTTAAGTGTTGTTTTTTAAATAAGTGTTATGTGAATTAGTTTAGTGTTTATATTGATTTTATTCGAAAAATAATATAAACATTACTAATTATTATGAAATAAGATTTATTATGGACTATTAATTAAAGTCTTATGTATCAATTTGGGTTTGGCTTGCATCCAATAATTATGGCATTCGGGTTTCCGACGACGAGACTTGTAATTAAATAGTTTATAATGTGTTTTTAAAATTAAAGATTTAATTTCTATCAATAACGTAATTTGCAAAAGTACTATTTAGTTGCAAGGATAATGTTCGGGGAGACTCATCAAGACTTCGGTCTTGTAGATACCATTATCCTATAATTCCTGACTACGTTGTAGTTTTCTTAACTTGCATACTATTTAGGAAGTCGCGAATGGTCTAGGGTTTGAATGGTTTTTAACCATTCTTTAATCTTTTCCCGTGATAAAATATAAAATCTTTAAATTTTGAAAACATGTTGAATCGTCCATTTTCTAAAGCTAACACTATTTATACATTAGATGTATAGAAAATGAGTGATACCGTAATAAATAATTTAATTGAGTAAAATTTTTATTAAAATTTATGATACGAAGATGTATGCATGCTTCTTCGTACATATTTGCCACGTCAAATATTATACCCTTTTAAATAAGTTATTGTCATCCAATTTGTAAGAACACTTGCAGATGCTTTTTATTATGCGTGAGACGTATGTAGATCGTAATCCCAAGGTGATTATATAACAACCTGTAATTTTCCAGTATTTTTATCAATGTAATATCTACTTACTATATTAAGTACTACTTTTTTTGTAGGCTTTATAATTTACAAATTAAATTAAGGGACCCATTATTATCTAGCAATCTATTTTATGGCTGCCATTGTACGTAAAATATAATTTGCATGGCCATTTGAAAATTAAACCATACGCATGACGTGAATGTCAAAACTTAAATACTTCTATAATCTAACTAAACTAATTTAAAATCTTAGACCATATTAGTTTACACATTTCAATTCATATAAAGTAAAATCCATGTTACTACCTTAACATAAGCAGATCAAGTCCTTATTATAAAACATAACAATTTTATTCGTTATCATTAGCGGTGATAATTTTGTATCAATTGTGAACAACTATAGACAGATTCTATAATCATTATTTATGAGATTTGTAATATAGACTTAGCTTCATGTTAGAATGGCATGTTTCATCAATTAATACCGTTTATCATTATTAGTAATCGTTATGGTCCCATTGACTTTTGTTTTTGACATTAAACACTAACTATTATATAGATCGAGAGATTACCTCCAATGGAACAACGACAAACTTAAACTTGACTCGAACGATT
>BQNB010178782.1:0-12837 GCA_026074375.1 Tanacetum coccineum
GAAGGGGATTGAGATTTTTGGTTTTCTTAAGTGTTTACTTATGGCATTGCGTGAGGACATGACAATATTTTAGTATGGGGGGTTTTGGTATGTGCTTAATTACACATACCTTTGACCTAATAAAACGTGCTTAAAAGACTAAAAACATACCAAAAATACATTGTATTTATGTGTTTTGCATTTGTATGGTGCAGGTAATGGATATCAACAAAAATGATAAAAATAAGCCAAAACGAACAAAACCGAGCACGGAATGGAAAGAGTGTGAAAAGTTAAAAAGTCAAAGTCAAAGTCAACCAAAAGGTCAACCAAGTCCAAGTCAAAAGTCAAAGACGAAGCCGATATCGAAGAAATGTTAAATGGGCCAACCCGTACCCATCTAATGGGCCGGGTCAGCCCATTAAGCATATAGAAGACTTAAGCTTTTAAGTTTACTTATAATAAGCCCTAAATCCATTTTGTGGCCTAAATCCCCTTTGAATATAAACCGGCCCAAACCATAGCCAAACAACAGTTAACAACCATTAACCCAACAACCCTTAACCTTCAATCCATTTCACATTTAGTCCTTAAGGACTAACACTATTAGTCCTTAGGACTAACATGCTTACCCCATACACCTTAAACCTCTTTGCACCAACAGTCTTTAACCCCCTAACCCCGTCACAAATTAAACCCTACAGTGATTTTCCCGCCAAATCACTCACACCATTCTCTCATTTGTCATCACTACAACTACCCAACAAAAACCCTTTAACATTTTCTTCCCACACCAGACAAACCTAATTTGACCTATTATTCAAGGTTAAGAAAATAACACGTTGGCTATCCCAAGTGTCTTGATTGGACAGGGAAAAATTGAGGACTCAGATGGAATAAAATAAACACAAGATGAAATTAAAGGCTAGGATTGAAGCTTGGAATGCACTCACACAAGAAACACACTTCAAAGGGCCAAGAACACACAAGAACGACTATATATGTGTATGTTTTTCACATAGTGAAAAAGTTGTTTTTTTAATATAGTTTAAGTTTTAATAGAATAGCTTATTTTACTGTCTTTGGAACTTATTGTACTTTTAATTCAAGTCTTGTAACTCTTTTTATTGATTAATGAAATTTGAGGCTTTAAAGTTATAAAATTTTAAGTTTTAAATTCCTGTTTTATTGTTGTTAAAAATACCTTAAAAGTTGTCTTAAGCTCTTTGTTAATCTATTTTCATTAAGCTTTTTAACTTGTTAAGTGTTTAAGTTAACTCACCAAAAAATCCACTCCTAAATTTACCAAAGCTATTTGGAAGATAAGCCAGAAATGGAAGGGCTTATGGACTTACCAGCTTATCATAAGATAAGATGGAGCTTTCATAGATAAGCTCTAAGAGCATTATTAAGCCTTGTTTAAGCAAATGCATTTGTAAGTTTCCATTTTCAGTTTTATAGCTTATTTCTGTTTTTGCTTCTTTTGTGCTCAATCTTGCTTATTTAGTTTAAAGTTAACTTAAATTAATTGGTTTAAAGTTTTAGAATAGTTTAAATTGAGTTTTTATGTGTTCTGCCATTTTAAGTTTCTAAACTTCTTATTTAGCTTTAGCTTTATTAAGTGCTTATATGTCTTAGATAATTGCTTATTTGTGTTTAAAATACTTGTTACTTAATCTGTTTTAATTTTCCAAAGCTCTTTAGGATTTGATTCAATTTAAAAATAGATTTTAAGTTTTTAAAGGGGTGTTTGGTATAACCAAATTTAACATAGTTAAATGATGTTCAAGCTGTTTTTAGTGATCAAGTCAGTTTCAATAAGCTTTAGTTAAGTCTTAATACTATTTTTCTAAAGTTTTCAATCAGTTTTATTAAGTTTTATAGTCTTTCTAATCAAAGTCCAAGTCTACTAGTTCAAATTATGTTTTAAATTGCTTATTTGATAATCTTCTTAAAAGTGTGAGTGAATTGTAGTTTTTATGCTCAAAGTTGGTTGCATTAGCATCATTTGAATATGTTTTGAGTAACTTGTTTCACTTGGAAAGCCCTTTAAGGTTTTAGCCTAAAATCAGTCCCTTAGTGCTAGTTTGTATGACTATTTTAAAAGCCAGTTATTGCAGATCATTTATGGTTAAAATTTAGCTTAATGTTGGTTAATTCTTGCTGCTTTTAGCTATTTGTAGAATAAGTTAAATATGTTTTAAGTTTTAAGAGTGTCAAAGTGTTTTTGAGTCTTTAAAAGTAAGCTGCAAATGCGTTCATGTTCATGTCATAAAAAGTCCAAAAACAAGTACAATATGTCTTGTTCAGCTCATTTTTTTTCAGCCTATTCCTTTTGCTTAAATTCTTAATTCTTGCTTATATGTGCTTATTGGATCCTAGTCTTCATCTTTTTTTGCTTTTTAAGCTTTTTACCTATTGCTTTTTAGTTCCATTCTTAGCCATTATGTAGTTTAATCTGTTTATGTCTTTAAGATGTTAAAAGCTGTTTGTTTTAGCTTATTTTTAGTAGATTTTAATCATTAGGCTAGTTTTAAGCTTTGTTAAGCTTATTCTCTTTTTTTGGTTTAGCTTATTTGGCTTAAAAAGTAGTAAGCAGTTTAGTTGTAGAAGCTGTTAACTCATTTAGTTTTCTAGCTGTTCAAGTGCTTATTTTCCAACTTATTCATGGTTTTCATAAAAAGTATTTTCACAAAACTTGCTTATTTTAACTTGTTCTTTAGCCTTTTCAAATAAAAAATCAAAAAAAATGTTTTCAAAAAAAGAGAGGTCACAGGGGTCGAACCTGTGACCTCCCTTCTCATAAGCCAACGCATTTAACACACCACACACTCACCACTTGCCCTGGGTCTTTTTCAGTTATTACATTGCACCATTAAATATTTAAACCCTTTTGGCAGTTTTGCTTATCAGTGCTTATTTGCTTAATAACTGCTTATTGCTTCACCCAGCTTTCCAGCTTTTATTTTTCATAGATTCTGCATAGTTAAAACTACTTTTCGTAATTTTTTCAGATTTTTCATAATTAGTTTAATATTTTTAATATTTAATTTAGATTGAAACTGTTTTTAATTCATAATAAATTAAATAAAAGTCAAAAAATATAATTCTTTTTTATAAAATTTTCTTTTATCATTTAGAACTGTTAAAAATTAAATTTGCATTTGTAGGGTTAAATTTGTAGATTTTAGGTTTTTAAAGAACGGGTTTTGATTCCCATTATCGTTTTTCGTGTTTTTAAATTCGTAATTGCTTTCGTTTTAGTTTTAGCTTGCCCTTTAATTGCTTTTTCCCGTAGAATTAGAAAACCAAATCTAAATTTGTGATATTCAAGCATTGTTCCACAAACTGATTCTCGATTTTCAATTCACTCCTCGTCAGGACACGACCCAGGAAGGTTTTTTAGGGTTTTACTTTGGTCAAAAGTAACAAATCTTCTAAAATCCTTACGGAATACTTATCTCTCTCTATTATTGATATTATCCTATTATATATCTATATTATATATTATATATTTATTATATTATATTTTGTAACACCCCTATTTTTACATATAGCAGCGGAAGCTAATCTGGGGTATTACTTCAAGGTACAACAGTCATAATCATAGAAAACGAATCAAAAAGAGTCGTTTATGAAAATAAATTATCATTCATTATTTCTTCAGAGTTTTTACAAACGAGAGGTTCCCAAAATCTATACAATAAAGTTTGAATGATAACGGTTTTTCCATCGTCATGTCCTCGCCACTCCGTGCCATTAGTTACCTGAGATAAAACATGCTAAAAAGTTAACACAAAGGTTGAGTGAAATCCATAGGTTTAAGTAATATAATTTGAATGCAAATGCGATATTCGGGTTACGTTGATATACACCCAGTATTGAAAACATTTTATATTGGTGTCAATAGCTCATGAATCCGAGCCTTGGGAGTATTGGTGATACGTTTATTGCCCCTGCGTAAACTTGCCAAAAAACGCCCCGCGGTGATTTCTAATGATGTGCAATTGGTTACACGTAACTGGGTACAAAACCAACGGGGGAGTCCAGCCCAAATAGATCTATATCACAACATCGCGCATTACACACGGGGGAGAGTAATTAACGGTTCATGATTATGGGGACTTAAAGGCAAAGCAGTGTAACTTAGCAATAGTAAATTGGAAATAGCATACAGCAATAAATTGCATTCATGTTTTATAGCATTATCCCCCTCGCGAGTTTATAAAAAATTGAAATCGAGCTTATGAACTACACCTCACAGTTATAGGGAAATTGATAGCTAATGAGTAGGGAATTAAAGTAACAGGCTTCACACGGACAACCTGGGTTAATATGCAAAGTCCTTAGTTTTGATTGAATATATAAGTTTTTACATCGATGTTGGTTTTGATATAAAAATTATCATAACACCGTTCGGGCCATCATAATTCAGAAGTCATTCAGTAAACGTTTGTGGAGCTAGGGCACTTTAAATCGTAAACCCAACAACTCAGACAGAACGTAATACCAAGATGAAACTTCTTAATATGAAGCTCCCTAGTATTGTGGTATGATATAGATCCGGGACATGATTTTTGAAAGCACATCGATGATGAATGATATAATGATTAGAACATAAGCAGTTTTAAGCATTTTATTCAATATCTGGAGATGTTAAGCACGAGGAGCGTTAATTAAAGTTATGACATATAATGTTTTGGATATGATTTTACACTTTTTCAAAATGTTACATTTTAGACCCTGGGGTTCTGAAAAATTGCAAATAGACCCCTGGGGTTTGCACTTTTACGACTTTGGTCCTTCAACTTTTATTGATATACAAAATAAACCTTGGACTTTGGAAAGTGACATAAATGACCCCTGGAGTTATAACTTTAATAAAATGACATTTTTAGCCCTTTTAGTTATAAGTTTCTGAAAATTATACGAATATGACCCCCTTGCATGATTTATAATTACAAAACATGTCCCAGAATAGCCATGAAAGCTTAATTAACATTTCAATAGCCATTTATAAGTATAATAAACTAAAATATAAGTATTAACATAAAAAAAAATACCTAGGTGTGTGGTAACAACACACAAGTTTAATTTAACGATTCGTTAAGCTAAAAAGTAAAACGGGTCAAATTAGGGTTTTAAAATGAAAACGCGCGGGTTTTAAGATCAAATTCTCTTATGACTTATCAAAGTACTTATTTTAACATTATAATAGCTTATTAGGATAGGTTATAACAAAAGTTTACAAGTTTAACCCATAGTTTAAGTAAAAACATGAAATTAGGGTTTCGGGTGTACGGTTTTGGATCAAAAAGGCATAACACTTAGGTTTTTGAGTTCAAAGCTTTATATTATGATTTTAGCAAGATCATATGAACATTATAACGTTATAAAAGCAGATCATAAGCTTAGAGAACCTGGTCTTGAGCTTATGGCTTAGAAATGGGTCGGATTCGGGACTTTTGACTTCGTATGTCCAAAATAACGACTTCAGGGCTTCGTTTCTTGGTTTCTTTTGCTTCCTTTCTGTACTTGAGACTTCTTAAGATCTATTAGAAATCATATTGAGCAAATATTTGCTACTATGATGGGTTATAGAAGAGGAAGGTGGGTGCGAGTTTGAATGGGCACATATGGGGTCTATTTATACCCATTTGAAGGTGTAGAGAGTAAGCAAGCTCTATGATCTGGTCTTGACACAACAATGGTTAATAGCTAGTTAGGGAGGGGTATGAAGATATAATTACATATGTTGGAAGGTCTAGGAGTAGCTTTGAAATGGAGGGTGGGCTACCTCCTCTCGCTACCAAAGCTGCTATGTCTAGGCAAAAGATAGGCCATGTGGCCTTCAGATCTTGACCAAGGAGATGGTCTAAACATACTGGGTAAAGAGCTGCTTCAAGGGTTCAGAAGGATATCCATCGGAAGTTATTGCACAGGGAGAATTTAAAATGGGTTTAAAAAATGAGCAAGAAAGGGTTGCTAGTCTAGATTTTGGGTTCGAAAGGTTTCCACAAGTTTCTAAGCTATATTTCGTGTATATTGAATCATGGATGTTGGTAAAATGTTCTCAAGGTCTGTAATAAGAAGTGTCATTAGGAGTTTGCAATTGGTTTGGGTTAAAACGGGTTAAAATGATGAAATGGGGTCACGGGTTCCATTTGGTACGGTTTAGGGTTTTTCAAGTGATTTCATGCTTAGATTTTGAGTATACTTGTAATGTGAATGTTAATTTATGCTTATAAGGCTTATATCTTGGATGATTAACGAAAAATGATAAGTGAATTGGTCTAGAATGGGTCAAAATTGAAGGAATAAGTCATGGGTTGGAATTAGGGCACGAATTGGATCCTTTAGGGTTTTCTAGTTCGAAATTTAGTTACATTGTCAAGATATTGATAGGTAATGATTTTTAAACTCATTTTATGAGTTTACAATAGCTCTTGGTTGGTTATTTGGGATTATAATGGTTTAAAACGAGTAAACGGGTCAAACAATCATTTAGGGCACAATTAGGGTTTTCTGGATTTGTTTCTTGAATAATTGAAGTAGAATGATGAAATGATGATGGAATATGATTTAGAATGTTGTAATTTATGTTATTACAACTTATTTAAGAGTTGTTTTGGGTTTACAATGGATAAAAATCAAGAAACGGGTCATGGTTTAGAAACTAACTCGGTTTTAGAGTTTAGGGTTTTGAATTAGGGTTTTGAGTGCAAAAAGAGGTATGAAAGATTATGAATGGAATAATTAGGGTTCACATATTGTAAAATGAGTATAGTAGCTTGTACATATGTGATAGTGAAGAAATGAGAATGAAAACGGAGGTAAAACGGCTATTTTAGAGATTATGCTTAATGACTTATATATTGAGCTTTTAAAGACTTGTACTTTGACTTGAAGAGATTTTATATTTCATATGAGATGTTATATTGTTTGTACATATGTTGTAGTAGCTTGTGCATTCACTTTAGATATTAGTCATTCATGGAATTAGGGTTTAGAGGCATACGATAACGGTTTAAAGCATGTTTTGATATAATGTTACAAATGGTACCTTGTATGAGTAATGTACTTTGTAATAATGATATTATGACATTGAATTGACATGTTATGATGTTTGCTTGACATATATGATGATAGGATTTCCATATGTCGGTTGCCTGAGACCGTTAACTTTAGTTATGCAGGATATATTGCATATTGAGATATTGGCAAAGTAATGTAATGTAATAAAGCAAAAAAATTCCCTAAAAAAGGTGAGTTCATATATAATTGATAGATTGTACATTATCTAACTTAATAGATGGATATTTACATTTACAAAAATTGCGGGTTGTTATAGTCCCCCATCCTTACAGAAATCTCGTCCCAAGATTTAATTTGATGTTGAAGTGATGATTGAAAATAGATGAGGATATTCGGCATGAACTTCGTCTTCGCGTTCCCATGTAAACTCTAACCCTCTTTTAGAGTTCCATCATACTTTGACTATAGGAATATGACTTTGCTTTAGGTGCTTGATTTCACTGTCCATTATCTCCACTGGTTCTTCTACAAAGTTGAGTTTGTCATCGAGTTGAAGTTCTTTCATTGGAATAATAAGAGATTCATTAGATAAGCACTTCTTGAGATTAGAAACATGGAAAGTATTGTGGATACTACTAAGCTCTTTCGGAAGCTCTAGTTTGTACGCCACTGGGCCTATTCATTCAAGAATTTTGAATGGTCCAATATATCGGGGATTAAGCTTTCCTCGTTTTCCGAATCGAAAGATACCCTTACGGGGTGATACTTTTAACATAAAACGATCGCCAACTTGAAATTCTAAAGGCTTTCGCCTTACATTGGCGTAACTTCTTTGTCGATCTCTTGCAGCTTGCAAGCGTTGATGAATTTGTACGATCCTTTTAGTGGTTTCTTGAATTATTTCTGGTCCCGTAAGTTGAGAATCTCCAACTTCGGCCCAGCAAACAGGTGATCTACACTTTCGTCCATAAAGTGCTTCGAACGGTGCTGCCTTGATACTGGCATGTTTATACCACGAGAAGCTTGTGACTTAATAACCAAATTGCTAGTTGAATTTGATTCTTCAACACTTGGTGGCCATGCTGGAGTTTTACGAACCTATGCTCGTATAGCCACTTATTTCTTTTAGCCGGGCATGCGGAGAGATATTTGCAACTATATTAGCATGTGCAAATTTGCCAACGTGTTAAAACATCACAGCTTCATCTGGCTGGATTGTTGTCTCCTTTTCCTATTCCTAATTAAGTATGGGAGGATGTGGCAATGGATTTCATCACCGATTTTCCTAACTCCCGGGGGTATACAGTGATAATGGCTGTCATAGATAAATTATCTAAATATGCTCATTTTGCTCCCCATCATGTGAAATTTAATGCTCCTAAAGTGGCAAAATAGTTGTTTAGACAATCGTTTAACTTCATGGGATTCCTCAGTCAATTGTATCAAATATAGATCAAAGACAAAGATTTTACTTGCACTTATTGGTCTATACTCTTCAAGTCGTAAGGGCAAATCGTCCCTTTAAATTCATAATGCGTATCAACCCCAACTGACTTCAGCATCTAAAGCTAAACCAGGTGCCTAGAGTTGTATTTAATTGCTCGTTGTTTGGATAACCCAAAAGCTTTGGTCAATTTTCTATTATGATTCCCTTCTTTCTTCCAGGGTAAATTATGGTACAATTCAGAGCATTGGTTCCATAGTTAAGAAAAGGGGTGGGGGGGAGGGGGGGGGGGGGGAGTGCTGGTGTGGGGGGGGGGGGGGGGGGGGGAAGGGTGGATGGGGTGGGAGGGGGCGTGTTGGTGGTGGGTGTGGGTGAGGTGGTTATGGTATCTTATGGAGGGGGTTGACAAGATTTTTACTTGCACTTTTTGGTCTCATACCTTCAAGTTGTAAGGCACGTCACTTAAAATGTCATATGCGTATCACCCACAGTCTGACGGTCAGTCTAAAGTGCTAAACAAGTGCCTAGAGTTGTATTTACGTTGCTTTGTTTTTGATAACCCAAAAGCTTGGGTTAATTTTCTTCCATGGGTAGAATTATGGTACAATTCAGCATTCCAAACCTCAATTGGTGTCACCCCATTCAACATTGTGTATGGTCGAGACCCACCCTCAGTCATTACCTGCTCATTTGGTGATGATACACCTAGCAATGTGATTGAGTAACTACAACAAATGGATGCCCTATTAGCTCAGCTGAAGATTAACCTTGGTCGCGCACAAGCCCGAATGAAGAAATATGCTGATAAGAAACGACGTGAACTCTCATTTGCTATTGGTGACTATGTATTTGTGAAATTGCAGCCATATCGTTAACACTCTGTCAAGCTCCAAAAGAATCAAAAGTTAGGCATGCGCTATTTTGGTCCGTTTCAAGTTCTTTAGCAGATTGGTCAAGTTGCCTACAAGTTAGAGTTGCCTGCTACATATCGTATATTTTTGGTTTTCCATGTCTCATTCCTTAAACATTGTGTTGGTGAACCTTCTAATCAGTATATTCCATTACCTTTATTGTCCACTGCATAAGGCCCGTTAGGTCATCCAATTGAAATTTTAGATTCTCGTCGAATTCGAGTTAAAGATGATTGGGAAATTCAGGCCCTGGTGCACTGGGATGGACAAGAAGGGCATACCTAGGAATCATGGAATCAACTCCAACAACATTTGTGACAACCGTCGAACTCATTTTAGTGACTGATAGTATTTTATAACGTCTTTGACTAAAACTATGCTTGTTACGCTAGTTTTGTGTTAGTCGGGTCATGTTTTCGCTTTGTGTTCACTTTTCTATAGGCACCCTCGCATTTTGAACTTACCTCTGACCTATAATTTTATTTAAATGTCAACTCATTAAATGATATGCTCAAGCTATTTTAAAATAGTTATTGTCACCACACTTAAAAACTTAGTCCATTTTTACGTGTATACGTCTTTTTAGGTATAACCCGGTATTTGTACCTAAGCGTTTTTTCGTTTACAATCTAGATTTAAGATGTTTTGAGGTATAATTTACCCACTAAATTCAGCTAATACTCTTACCATTTTAGTTACAATGGCGTGTATGTCATGATCATGATAAGTTAAATTAAACTACTTAAATATACATAACATATCTACTTTATGTAAACTTTGTAACAAATTTTGTTGGGTGTCATCTGCTTATCTTAATGCCTAGTTTTATTAGATCTATCATAGGATACTTAGGTTACATTAGTTGTCACGTGAATAAATGATACGTGTGCTTTGGCTAATACGTGTCATGCGTAGCACCAAAAGTAGCTTCGACTAAGATAGTATTTTGGTGACTAAGTTGATAACTACTATATAAATAGTGTAAACGTTTGCTAGGTGCAAACAACTCTGAAGTGGCCATGCCAACCTTTTAAAAAGGGAGGGCTTTACCTGGTTTGAGTTTGTGTGGCGGTGGGTTCAAACCCCGTGGATTAGTCAGCCTAAAGAGCGGAAGCCATGGTTACCAAAAAAAAGTTTGTTTGGATCAGTCTTAGATGAAACACAAAACTAAGCAAATCAATAAGATCATCCAAGGTGCAAGTAAGATGCTCAATTATTAAGCTCGAGTATTTAATTCATAAATTTTTGTAAGACATGTTAGGATTATCAATTTACGGTTGTGACTATTTTTAAGACTTTCTTTTTATAGCGTGATTAGAAAGCTATAATTTAAGTAAATAAATAAAATGTCATAGGTATGTAAATATGAAAAAAATTGGACGTTGGATCATGCACAGGAACATTGCATACTTCATTAACATATATTTAAGATTATCTAGTTTAGTGCTTGTTTACAAGATTTATGGTTAACACATAAAAGACTTGTGCATTACAAATCATGTATGGAACCTTAAACAACATGTCATGTGCCTTTTTATTTCTTAGAACCTATTATTACATAAACCATTGTTTGTAGAAGTGACTATATATGTTTTTCATTAGTTCTGCTCGTTGCATGCTACCTAAATAAGGAGACCATGAATATTTAGGCACATTTACACAACAGTATATGAATGTTGCACATATTAAAGTAGATTCACACATTAAAGAATGTGTAGAGTTATTTACGTTAAATGAAGAACATTGTCATGACAAATTGCTTACTAATCTCTACATTTACAAATGTTAAGAGATCAGATATATTTTTACTTAATATCTTAAAGTTTGTAAACTCTAGTCTAAATGGGTAACCTAGCTACTTGTCATTCTTTTGTATGAGCATATCATTTAAATTTTAATAAGTATTTTTACTTTTCTTAGGTCGCGTCTAGTAAAGTCTACACTCGAGGGTTGCTTTTAGTGATACTTGTCGAGCCCGCTTCTTATACTCACTCCTTACTTGTTAAGGTGAGTAATCACAGATTCCTTTTTACCGTTTTTACGTACTTTTTGGTAGGGGTGAGCATAGTGTGGGTTAGTGCGGTTTTTGACTAAAACCGAACCGCAACTGCACTTGCGGTTTCTATAAAAATAAAAACCGCACCGCACCACATTTTTGTGGTTTCGATTTTGTGGTTTTTTGGCGGTTTTTGTGGGTTTTGCGGGTTTTAACCGCACTGCACCATCACTTATGACTTATATCATTTATGTGGGTTTTTGCGGTTTTTGGTTTACAATGTTAGATTTTTCGGTTATAGCAACGCATATCTTTAATGTAAACGCATACATCACTTATACCTTATAAGAATATTAATGATAATGTGAAGTAGAAGCCTTATAACACACATAAAATAATCAGTGTGTTGTTTTTCGATTTTAAATAATCAATGTGCGGTGCAGTTTTATAGGCACCGCACCACATTTGCGGTTTTTCTTTTTTCTTAAAACCGATCCACCAGTTTTTGCCGTGGTGCGGTTTTTGTGGTGCGGTTTTGCGATTTGCAGTGCGGTTTCTGCTCGCCCCTACTTTTTGAGGTGAAATGCATGATTTAACTTGACGTATTATTTTGACATACATGTGAGACTTTGATATATTTTGACTTATTTTGACATGAAAATCTTGGTTGCTTTTATGACTTAGAGTATTTTTGATAAATACTTGTGATTTGACAAATATTGTGATTTGACAAACTAGACTTTAACACTTCCATTTTGAGTTGTGTTTTACTTGACGAGCTTAGGGCTCTATTTTTAACGTGACATGCTTTTTAGACTTATACTTGTGTAATTATAATATGGGTAATAGTGTTGGAGATGTGGGTGTACCGTTCGTACCCTAAGGTATCGAACCGTTCGTACACCCTCACATTGTTAGTCCCCCTTTGGTTTTTCGTTCGCACTCTAATTATACGTATCATTTGTACGCTCCCTATTTAAGGACTATAAATATTATGGATAGCGCTATTTGAGGTCGGCTAACCTCTCATTTCTTGTTTATGGAACGCATAGTATTTATATAAGGGCATTGGTTGCATGGCACTATTATACATGTTACATTTTCCATCTTATTACAACCAAGTGTATTTTGACTTTTTGACGTTCTATTTTTTAACTTACTTTTATTATGAAAATGTAGGTGAATCAATATGTTACAAGTCTTGTGTGGGCAGGACTTGTAACAAGATGGGTTGACATGACATTTTCCATGAGGACATTCTTTAAAAGACTACCGTGTTATTTAAAACCTTTGTACTCACCAACTATTTCATAGTTGACCTGTTTTTCTCATGCATTTCAAGTGATCATCAGTAATGTCTTTCTAAGGCATTTGCATATTAAGACTTACGTTTATGATTTGATGTTTGGATCTAAGATACTTTTGTAATGTTGTGAACTTGTTCCTATATTAAGTATGGTATTGTTCTATTA
>BQNB010178783.1:0-12837 GCA_026074375.1 Tanacetum coccineum
CTCTCTTCCCCATGTTATGCATATTGTAATTTCTTACAAAACCAGAAAAATCTTTAGTAAGGCTATTTAAGATAAGACCTACTATAAGATCCTATGGTAGCACATAACCAAGACGTTCCAATTGATCTACATATCCTTTCATCTGGATGACATATGCAACAACTGGTTTACCCTCCTCTTGTTTGCAAGCATGGAAAGTTTGGATTAGGTCAAACCTTTCCACTCCAGCTTGTTTTTCAAACATAGCTTTAAGCTCTTTTATCATGTCATATGGTGAGGAGTTTTCAAACTGTCTATGAAGCTTAGGAGTCATACTATCAAGTATAAGACAAGCAACCTCATTATATGCATCATAAATTGCATTCCATTCTAACAGCACATTTGCTTCAGAGTTAGCAGCAGGAGCCGCGGGTAATGGCTGTTCAATGACATACATTTTCTTTTCAACTCTCAAGTAACCTCATTATATGCATCATAAATTGCATTCCATTCTAACAGCACATTTGCTTCAGAGTTAGCAGCAGGAGCCGCGGGTAATGGCTATTCAATGACATACATTTTTTTTTCAACTCTCAAGTAACCTCATTATATGCATCATAAATTGCATTCCATTCTAACAGCGCATTTGCTTTAGAGTTAGCAGCAAGAGCCGCAGGTAATGGCTGTTCAGTGACATACATTTTCTTTTCAACTCTCAAGACTAACTTAAGTTGACGAAACCAGTCATTGAAATTATTTCCAGAAAGTTTTTCTCTTTCAAATATCGACCTGAAAGCCGAATGGTTTATGTTTTGAGCAGGTAATGTCATCTACAAAACATAGTTAAAGTTCAAGAATTGGTATTTTCGATAAAACTTCTTGAAGAAAATTAACTACCCATGTTTAATCAGATAAACAATTAATTTTCTAAAGACTAGGATCCTACTTTACGTACCACCACCAAATCAGTTGATATGCTAGTGATGGTTGTTAGGAATAAATATTCATATGACTTAATACTGCCAACAGTACTAAAGGAGTTAGTACTGCCAGTACAAAGTTAGTACTGCCAAGGTTACTTAATACTGCTAGTAGAAGGAGTTAGTACTGCTAAATGGTCAAAGATGATGAACTGAAGATAAGAATGCATGGAGAATATTTCGGGATGTTTGGTTTTGAATTGTAACTGATCCTAATAGATAGGCAGATATATTTGTAAAGGGCTCCTGGTATTTTCTATAAAAGGAGATCCCAAGTGTAGTGCAAATTAGAACTTTTAGAGATACATTTAGAGAAAAGTTATAATAGCTTCAAGGTGTGTAACCCCAGTACTTCAAGAGTACTCGTATTATTTATAATATTGAAGCAGTGAGTTTTGTGTTCATTGTTTGTGTGTGGTCATTACTGTTTCATTAATTAACTTCTCTAGAGTATCAAAGTGTAGATTCCGCATACACTTTGATATACATACAAAGTCTCAATCTTTGTTATTTTGGATTCTTCCAAGGTAACAAACTCTTTATATCATAAAGAATCGATCAAGGCGTGGGATCAACACATCTCACATTGGAGAGAACAACATAAGTCCTTCTATGCATATGCAAGAGGCATACAATCAAGAGGAGATGTATATTCTACAAAACGTATTCTAGCAGTCACTCATGTCAAGGTTATGAGGAAACATGGATACGGGTACTTGGAAGAGATTGTAGTAAGAAGAGCTGATAACGTATTATACAGATTCAAGGAAGGTGACTTTCCACGACTTCGGATCAATGATATCGAGGATATGTTAATTCTTGTGGTTCAGAATCGGCTCACAAATCTTTCAGGGGATGATGTTGCTGACTTCGCAATAGCCCTAAGAATGTTCACCAGAAGTCTGGTTATTCAGAAGCGAGTCAAGGATCTTCAACTTGGAGTTGAAAGTTATCAAAAGAAGATCAATGTCACCAAGCCTGATACTACAAGACCAGATCTCAGAAAAAGGCACCCGTACACTCCATACAAAGACCCTCAAGGATTCATTTATGTCGACGACTTCGAGAGGAACAGGTTGATGCGCTCCGACGAACTGTACAAGTTCAGTGATGGCACGTTAACAAGACTTCTTTCTTCGCTCGAAGACATTACCAAGAATATCGACATGGAGTACTTGCCAAAGAGAAGATGAAGCACATTGGAAAAGAAAAGAGCTCATTTCATGATCAAGGACATCAACAAGCTGCTAAAGGAAAGGAGGATGATGAGGAGTTTGGAGAAATTTGTTGGCGGTAGACTCTACGGAACTGACCTCAGACTGCTGCAAAGAACAATATGACTTTGTCATATTGTGTTCATATCTCAAAGGTCATTTCGTATATCATAAACTTGTGAATTTGTATATATGTAGTGTAGACTTATGGTGAAAATAAGGTGTGCTCGAGTATAAAATTTTCAAGAATTTCTTAGTAAATTCAAAAATTTTCAAATTATTATACTCAGCACAGTCTTATATACCCTCAAAACTTGAGGGGGAGCATTAAAATGTTCCTTATAGTAATTATGTAACATTTTGTCCCCGAACGTTTAATCAATTGATATCTAAAATATCAAGGGATTAACATTTTGGATAAGGGGAGAAAATGTGATTAAACTAAATCTTAATTGTATTGACATGTGATCGTATAAAATGGACTCAATGCACTCCAACACTTAGCATGTACTACGATTATGGTGCACATGTTAAGGGGGGAGCTTTTTAGTGATGATGAAAAACTCTCAAAGTGTAAATCTTTTGATATTTATATCAAACACTTTGATTGAATTTATTCAATGATTTTGGTTTTGATTATGATGGAATACCTTAAAGACCGACCATGTACTTAAATTTATGGAGTTATAAGGTGGTTAGGCATAGGTATTCAAATCCCATGATCCAACCAGAACCGGAGGGATCTACCCAGGGATATCCACTAGTTAGTGTAGAAGTCCTTAGGTATGATACAAAAGGAGAAAAAGTGAGAATCGGGAATAATGCCGACTGAGATGGAGCTAACACTGGAACAAACCCAACAAGGTGTTAGTTATGAAGTCTCGGTAAGCATTGAAGGGGTTGAAGAATAAAAAAGAAATGTAAGGATAAAGGGTGAAAAGAAAGAAGCCCTCCATACACTTAGGCAGAAACCGGGTCAATACATAATCTGTCGGAAACACTAAGGTGTTGTCTGACATTGAAGACAGTCATGGACCCAGTGACGCTATGCACAACCCTCCCTAGCCACTCAAGGTCTCTCAACAGACTCTTGTTTCATTTCTTACAGAGATTACACACATTTCTATCGACTTTCTCACTCCGAGTTAGTTGATATTGAAAAGGTGGCAGTCTGCTCCAGCCTCCGATCACTAAAAACAAAGTGCACTATTGAGTCTAGAGCCAAAAGAGATCATCCATAAATCTTATTAGGACACTTGTCAAATCATGCTTGCTAGGTCACACAATGTGAATAACAAGTTAACATATTAAGAGTCCTACGCATTATCCTTGTGATTTTGCCAGAACATCCGAGTGATTTCATTCACTATGAAGATGGAAATCCTGCTTGAGCTAACATCAAACAAGCTCATGGTAGGTGACTTGTGCGATTCTATATGAATCAAACTTGTGACAACTGGAAAGAAACAATGGTGCGATTCTATAAGAATCAAACTTGTTCCAGGTTATGAATTGACAATTACTGATGAATTTTAAAATGATTAACACTCTCGATGTGTCACAAAAACACTTTAGCAAGTGATACGTCGATTGATTTTCAAACGGTGAGATTGTAACTCGCTGGTTTACTCATATCGTGTTGTCTGCTTTGAGACGTTCCGATAATGAGAACATGCTAAGTATGATGAATCTAATACATATGTGTTAGAAAGATTCAATACTACAGCTAGTAATCCTGTCAAGAAGATTCTTCTTAAATTGAATGTATCTGATCACAGGTCGATCCTCACGGATTCAAAGGTTACTCCAACCAAACACGGGCGAATGACAAAGCCATATTCGTCCCCCTGCTTTATTGCTAATTGTTTTGTTTCAGGAATATTTAAAGATGGTGATGGAGGTATCTGATTCCAGCTGACTTACAAGATTCGTTGTCACATGCTCATACCCAACCGACAAATATAAAGACATCATGAAAGTTCAAGTACATGTTTCAAGACTTCTGATACTCTGATACTATACGTCCTTCTTGAAGCGACAAAGTGTTAAAGTTAAAGAAATTCAAGAAAGATGCATCATTAAAGCTTTTCAAGATTATCAAATCAAGAAAGGTATGAGCATGTCGGTCCAGAAGTCACAAGTTCACGAGATGGCAAAGTTTACAAGATGGCAAAATGAGATTATGCTTGGTTGATGATCTCAAGGTGTTCAAGATCACATTCTCACATTCAAGTCAAGATAAAGGAACAAGCTCACATCAAAAGTCAATGATCACTACATCAAATCACAAGTTAATGATTGAAGTTAAAGACTACGAGCTCAAGACCGAAGTGAAAGCATAGTATGCTAAGTTTAAATTTTTGTAAATTGGAGTGACCTCCCTTAGGGGGAGATTGTTAGAAATACAGAAAAGTATCGGTCACTTCCAATATAAGTAGTCATAGCTCGTAGTAATTAAGTAATGTTATGTTAGTAAGCTAACCGGGCCAAAGTTACATTGTAAGCCCATAACACAAGCCCATGGCCGGTTAAGCTAGGCATATATAAACCCTCTCCACACATAGAGAGGGTGTTGGTTGTTCATTTGTCACATTTTCACTAAGCTAAGATTATCATTTTACTTTCTCTCTCTAAGTGTTCATCCAACCATCTCTTTCTCTCTTTAAAACTCTAAGTAAATCATTCCATTCATGTGTTAAGAGATTCTACATGAGTGTTTCGCTTATGTGGATGCTCTTAAAGATAGAGGGATTAATGCTAGAGTTATAGTTGAGGCTATTGATCGAGAGGAGATTGAGATGGGTATGAGAGGCCCAGTTGAGGTTAGAGGGGATAGAGTTACTCACCAAGTGGTAGCTGATAATATTCCTGAGCCTGCTCAGGAGGGAGCTGTAGAGGTTACGTATAAGACTTTGGGAGATTTGGTTCAGAGGTTTCATGATTATACCGAGGAGATTCTGGTTCATCGTATTCAGGTTATTGAGAGTGTCCAGAGGGATCAGGGACACAGGATAGTAGTGACAGGACAGTGGAGTGCTGATATGTTAGAGAGGATTCAGGAGCTAGAGCGGGATAATAGGAGACTTAGAGACATTGTGGATGTTGAGAGTTAGAGAGTTACCCGATTTCGGCGTAGGGAGTTGCGTATGCAGAGGGAGTTGAGACAGATTCGACGTTTTAGATTTTATGATTGTATGAGGATTGCTAGGCTTAAGGCTTGCGCCAGGAGGCATTTGGATTACCGTTCTTAGATTGCTTTGCGATTATCCTAGTATTGACTCGTAACGCCTAATATTAGCTAATTGTTAGGGATTTGAAAATCCTATATTTTGGAACGATGTTGTAACATTTAGTATTGATGATATGAAATCAAGTGTTACCATTCTATGTTTGATATTTTAACTTAATGATATTTTCTATTGCTAATTGCATATTGCATTATTACTAAATCGTGGCATTATCATGAAGATATTATGATTTTGTATTTCCGTATAATAATACTTGTTATTTTATTCGAACCCCGTTAACAATCTTGTATCGCCATGGATTTTCATCGTGTTGTGTATTGTTATGATATAGGACAATGCCTAACACACGATCTGGAGCGTCAAGGACACGTGAAGGAGTCAACGAGCAAAGTGATCGCCGGATGGCAGAAGCATTGAGAGTGCGCGACGCTGTCAGAAACCTTGGACCCCTTATGGGAGATGAGGGTGAACAAGAAGAAGTAAATAGAAATGGAGGAAATAGAAATGGAGGAAATGGAAATGGTAATGGGAACAGAGGAGAATATAGCTATAACTTCAGAGGATTTATGCCTGCTAGAGAGTGCAAATATCAAGACTTCATGAAGTGTCAGCCACTTAACTTTAATGGAACTGAAGGAGTTGTTGGGTTGACTCATTGGTTTGAGAAGATGGAAACAGTTTTCCATATTAGCAACTGTCCAGAGAAGTACCAAGTGAAGTATGCTTCGTGCACGCTTTTAAATAGTACATTGACTTGGTGAAACTCCCATAAGAAAACGATTGGGATTGAGGCCGCCTATGCCATGAGTTGGGCATAACTTATGAAGTTTATAATAGAAGTGTATTGTCCAATAAACGAGGTCCAGAAGATAGAGACCGAGTTATGGAACTTGGCTGTGAAAGGAAACGACTTGACTGCTTATACTAGAAGATTTCAAAAGTTGGTGTTGTTGTGTACTAGAATGGTCCCAAGTGAGGAGGACAAAGTTAAGAGGTTTATTGGAGGGTTGCCTGACAATATTCAGGGGAATGTGATTGCTGTTGAGCCCACTCAACTTCAAGATGCAATTCGCATTGCCAATAATTTAATGGATCAAAATTTGAAGGGATATGCTAGAAGTGATGAAAACAAAAGAAGGTTGGAGAATAACACGAGAGACAATCGTGGACAACAACCAGTTTTCAAGCGACAGAATGTTGGAGGCCAGAATGTGGCAAGAGCATACACGGCTGGGAACAATGAGAAAAAGGGGTATGTTGGATCCCTTCCCTACTACAGCAAGTGTAAGATACACCATGCATGGCCGTGTACTGTGAGATGTAGAAATTGTAAGAGAGTTGGTCATATGACTAGGGATTGTAAGGTCACTGTTACTCCAAACACTCAAAGAGCCCCAGTTTGAAATCAACATGGTATTGTTTGTTACTCCAAACACTCTTGGTCACGTGATTGATAGCGAAGGTATCCACGTTGATCCCGCTAAGTTTGAGTCTATCAAGGATTGGGCGTCACCCATGACACCAACTGAGATTCGCTAGTTTCTAGGCTTGGCCGGTTACTACCGATGATTTATCGAAGGTTTCTCGAAGATCGCTAGGCCTATGATGAAATTGACTCAGAAGAGCATGAAGTTTGATTGGGGAGAAAAGGCAGAAGCTGCGTTTTAGTTGTTGAAGCAGAAATTATGTAGTGCATCGATATTGGCTTTACCGGAGGGAAGTGAGAACTTTGTGGTATAATGCAATGCCTCGCATAAAGGGTTGGGCGCGGTTTTGATGCAAAAGGAGAAGGTCATAGCTTATGCATCTCGCCAACTCAAGGTTCATGAGAAGAACTATACCACACACGACCTAGAGCGTGGTGCAATAGTGTTTGCCTTAAAGATGTGGAGACACTATCTGTATGGTATGAAGTGCGTTATGTTCATTAATCATAAGAGTTTGCAGCACATTCTTGATCAAAAAGAGTTGAACATGAGATAATGACGGTGGTTAGAGTTGTTAAGCGACGATGACTGTGAGATTCGATATCACACAAGAAAGGCGAATGTGGTGGTTGATGCCCTAAGTCGAAAGGAGAGAATTAAGCCACTACGAGTTCGAGCCTTAGTTATGACTATAGGGTTAAATCTTCCTAAGCAGATTTTGAGTGCTCAATCGAAAGCCAGAAAAGAAGAGAACTTCATCAACGAAGATCTGCATGGCATGATTAACAAGCTAGAACCACGTGCTGACGGAATGTTATGTTTGAACAATCAGAGTTGGATTCCGTGTTTTTGGTGATCTGAGAGCTTTGATTATGCATGAGTCTCATAAGTCAAAGTATTCCATCCACCCTGGATCGGATAAGATGTACCAAGACTTGAAGAAGTTATATTGGTGGCCTAACATGAAAGCAGAAATTGCCACCTATGTTAGCAAGTGTTTAACGTATCAGAAACCGTCTGGTTTATTGTTTAACCAGAGATCCCACAATGGAAATGGGAGAATATAACAATGGACTCTGTGACTAAATTACCAAAGACGGCAACTAGTCAAGACGCAATTTAGGTAATCATTAATCGTCTCACTAAGTCTGCTCATTTCTTGCCTATGCGAGAAGATGACACGTTAGAGAAGTTGACGAGACAATACTTGAAGGAAGTAGTCTCCAGGCATGGAGTGCCAGTTTTGATCATCTCTGATCGTGATGGGAGATTTATGTCACATTTTTTGAAGTCTCTTAATAAGGCATTAGGTAATCGATTGGATATGAGTACAGCTTACCATCTAGAGACCGATGGTCAGAGTGAGAGAACCATTCAGACATTAGAGGACATGTTACGTGCCTGTGTACTCGACTTTAGAAAAGGTTGGGATAGACACTTACCATTGGTAGAATTTTCGTATAACAACAGTTACCATACCAGCATTAAGGCTGCTCCGTTTGAGGCGTTGTATGGGCGTAAATGTTGATCACCTATCTGATGGGCTGAAGTTGGAGATAGTCAGCTCACTGGCCCAGAGATCATCCACGAGACGACTGAGAAAATAGTTCAAATCCAGAGCCGTATTCAAGCTGCGCGGGATCGTCAAAAGAGTTATGCCGACGCGAGAAGGAAACCCCTTGAGTTTCAAGTAGGAGATAAGGTCATGCTGAAAGTGTCACCATGAAAAGGGGTGATACGTTTCGGCAAATGAGGAAAGCTGAACCCTCGCTATATAGGACCTTTTAGGATCATTGCTAAAGTATTCTGCAATAGGTATCCACACCTCTTCATCAACACCATTCCGGAAGGCAAATCAAACTGAATTTCGAAACGGAATTCTTTTAACATGGGGAGACTATAACAATTCATATTTTCACATCATTTTACGTTAATAAACTCTCAACTATTTATTTTAAACTTTTACGCGTTTACTTTTAATTTCAATCGTTAAGTTAAATCGCGTAAGCCAAAAATCAACAATCAACGTAAACCGACATCAAACAAATAAAAGTTTATGTCAAACAAGTGTTATATAATTATTACGAAGATAATTATTACTTTTAACATTTTATTTTTATTCGTTATGTAAAACGTATACGTTTCACATTTTGGAACCATTTTGCATACATGGAAACCATTCTACCTATCTACACTCAATCAAATACCCACAGTTATACCCAATACTCGAAATTTATAAATTTCTACACCAAAACCATCCTAGGTCCGGTTCCCCTTTCAAACCAACACCAAATGTGATACAAAATACCTCTTTGGAAATTACCATGTGCTTAAGTACTACTTCCTTACACAAGTCATTCCAAATTGCATATAACCAAGATATCCTCTTTTGTTCCCTTGGTCCCAAACCCACGGTACACCATCACACCATAATGTACAAAGATGCTTAAGTCTAATCCAACATTAAGTACCATTATGATTATTATAATAGAAAACCAAGACCATAACCTTCAATATATAGACTAAACACTTCTTACTTCTCATTTCACAAGAAAATAAACTCACAAAATCTCTCCTTTTGTCCCTTTTATATCTGTCCAAAAATACAAGAAACAAGAACAAGTGGGTTTTAATTTTCCAAGCAAGATTTACTAGTGTTTACAAGGGTTTAAGTTAGATTACAAACTTAAAGGGTTTGCATAGGTTTAGTTGGGTTCATCTCACTTTCATTCACTCAAGGTTTACACAAAACTCCAAGCAAGATTTACTAGTGTTTACAAGGGTTTAAGTTAGATTACTTACACATTTTTATACATCTTGTTTATATAGTTACATCACCATCTAGATATTATTTTATAAAGTTTATAAAATAAAACAAGTTTATACGCAATCAAGAAAATACATATTCATGATAAGAATGTGTTTAAAATATGTTAGTATACAAGAACATAATTTAGTTGGTATGTTACAAGTGTTGGATAAATTATATAATTAATTGTTAAATTAATTGTTACAAATTTATTTATCTAGTTTTATAAATAAATAATTGTTCTAGACATTTTATTTGAACACATTAGACATAAAATAGAAGGACATAAATTAGAGGACTTAAAGTATACTAATAATGTGGTATTAGTTAATTCAAAAGTCTTGTAATAATTAAAGTTATAAAAACTATTTTATAAATATATATATATATATATATATATATATATATATATATATATATATATATATATATATATATATATATATATATAATATATATATATATATATATATATTTAAACAGATTGTATAATCTGAAAGGCACGTAATTTTTGCAGTATATAAACTTAATATTATATGGTATGAAAATGGACAAAAAAATAAAATATGTATACTATGATAATATGAATTAGGATATTTAAATATTATGAAAAATGTATAATTAATATGGTTATTATTGATGGATATGAAAATGTATGTTGTATTGAAATTAAATGGAATATGGAGAAAATGAATGGAATGTGGTATATTAATTGAAATTAAAAAAATAAAAAAATGAATAAAAATTGATATAATGAAGGAAAAAAAATGGGAAATGATGAATGTAATATGGGGTAAAAAAAGAAAAATGAAAAAATAATAATTATATATTGAGATAATAATCAAAAAATAAAATGAAATAAAATATAATATATAAAAAATATTAATGATAAATGTGAATAATGATTGCTATATGTATGGGAATAATGTAATTAGTATGTATGGGTGTAATTAAAAAATTATGGGAGAATTATTTATTATTAATTATAATAAATGATTGGAAATAATTATGAAATAAATTATATAATGGGTATAAATAAAAAAATAATGGGTAAAAATGGAATTAATTATATAAATATTTTAAAATTTAAATGGTAAATTATAATAAATTATTATGTAAGATGTATATTATGGGATCGGATAAATGGTTAATTAATTGAATATATTAATAAAACAAGATGGTTATATAAATATGGATAATATGAAATTAAATATGTATGTGGAATGTAATTATTTTAATATAAAATAATTAAAAGTGTTGTTAAAAATTGTTAAATAATTATATGAAATGGGTATGAAAATGGTGAAATATGGAATATAAATTGAATATTATGTGATATAAGAAAAAAAAAAAAAAATAAATGATTGTTGATGTAATGTAAAAAGTGGGATTGGGAATATGGTATATACTATAATATTGTGAAATTTAAGTAAATAATTTTTTTTGCAATATATAAACTTAAGATTATGATAGTATACTTCAAGACGATTCCAAATATATAAGAAACTTGAAAAACAAAGTTAAAACGAATGAGACATGAATTTTACGAGATTTCGATAATTAAATATATAAAAAGTATTTTTATATATAACAGTTTATATAAACTGCTACTGTACATATTTTTATATAATTTATAGACAAAATATTTTGATAGATCATCTCGATACGAAACCATTGATATAAAGAACGCGCAAAACAGAGTTAAATCGAGAAAGTTATAAATTTTTAAAGATTTCGAGAAATACACTAATTCTCACAGCTTTTATAAAGCTGTGAAAAACTGCAGATTTTAAAATTGGTGTTTTTGAGGGCTTTCGGGTTCGATTCGGCTAAAGTGTAAAACTACAAACTTGATCGGAACCTAGATGTGCATAAATTGTGAACTAGACATCAAAGAAACTAGATAACTTTTATATAAAATTTTCTGCATCATTTTCCTGACATGAATAGTGTTGGTTCGTTTGGGCTATAAAAACCTTAAAACATATTTTAGCATTACATGTAAAATATTTATGCGCGGTTTAAAACCTTACAAATATGATTTTATAAAACACTTGAACTATATATTGTGACACTTTATAAATAATAAAAATATTAATTCAAACGATATCAACAATAATTTTTATCGGACAAAGGTGATATTTTACAAAGTACATATACTTGAACATTAATTAACAAGCATGACTTAAACATTGTTTTGACTTTTATAAATCAAAACAAAAACTCTTAGGTGGTGATATAACTCTAAATTTATATTGTTGTATTTATTTCATATACACTATATTCATACGACCTATAACTTAATTAGGTTGCATTCGGATCACACATGACGTTTCACTTATTTGATTTCCTAGAGTCAATACGTTTCACTTGAGGTGAGTTTATGGCCCTATTTTATTTCTTTATAACTCCTTTGGGGGAGGATACATGCGCATTTACAAAAGCGTTTACATATTTGTTTTCATAACTTACTTACAAACTCATTACATGATTGATTTCAAACTCGTTTACATGTTCGTTTACATACTCGTTTTCATAACTCATTTACAAACTCATTTACATGCTCATTTACAAACTTGTCACTACTCGGGTGTTCCAAGTAGGGCATTTGGTATGAGCACATGTCCATTAAGTCACTGCTCGGGTATTCCAGGTAAGGCATCTGGTATGAGTACATATCCATTAAGTCACTGCTCGGGTGTACCAGGTAGGGCACCTGGTATGAGTACATGTCCATTAAGTCACTGCTCGGGTGTTTCGGAAAGGGCACTTGGTAGGAGCACATGTCTATTAAGTCATTGCTCGGGTTTTCTAGGTAGGGAACCTTGAATGGGCACATATTCTAGATTTTTATTAGTGCAGTCGAAATTACATTTTCGTGACTATAATATATGTTATAATGGTCACACACACTTTATAAATCATTGATTCTAACATTTATACTTACAATTTTGTGACCATTGTATAGGTTAAAATGGTCATACACACTTTATAAATCCTTGATCTAACATTTATACTTACATAACCATATGAACTCGCCAACTTTAGGTTGACTCTTTTAAGCATATATTTCTCAGGTGAATAGGATGCTTGACATAACTTGTTAGGATTATTGTATTCATAGTTACTACTGGTAGATATAGTCATTACTACTGGTAGCATATTAGTTACTCCTGGTAG
>BQNB010178785.1:0-12837 GCA_026074375.1 Tanacetum coccineum
TATGCAACATATGAACTTATGCCAACATGCAATCCACATACTGGGTAGGAACGTTACCCCCGATCCATTTCAACAACTAAGTAGGAACGTTACCCCCGATCACATATGTCACTTACGCACCTAAAAGTCTACCAGCTGGAGCTTATACTTAGGCCTGTACCAACAATACTAGGTAGGCGTACCCCTCCGATCCCAAATCACTATTATTTAGTAGGCGTACTCCTCCGATCCCAAATCACTATTATTGAGTAGGCGTACTCCTCCGATCCCAAATCACTATTATTGAGTAGGCGTACTCCTCCGATCCCAAATCATTATTATTGAGTAGACGTACTCCTCCGATCCCAAATCAGTAACACTTGACATGTCAACATAGAACATGCAAGTAAACCACATTCAACATGCAACAATAAGTCATAAAGCAGTCACATAATGTCCACATGAAAGCAAAACACATAATCACAGCAATTCAAAACCTTTTAAAACACAAGCATCATTTCCATCCCAATTTAAAAACATTAAAAAGAGGGACTATGAAACTCACCTGATGCTTAGCTTCCAAAAGATTCAACAAAACTTCACAAAACTTCATGAACAATCTAAACAATTAAACACATTATAAGCTACCATCAATTAGGCATTCAACCCAATATGATGTAACCTCAACTATGATGGATATCTAAGATATCTACCATAGTCCTATTCTTATTTAAAACCTTTACCCACCCTTACATATGCCATTTAGACTTTGATACTACACTTTGCACTTTCTGGTTTTGAGCAGAATTTTATACTCACTTACGCGTCCTAAACGCACCACTTAAACACTCCCATAATTCAAATAAAAATTCATCATACTACATATATGTCCTATGAACCTCTCATAGCTCTCCCAAAGCCATTACCCTTTTTCAAATACCCTTTAGAAATTCCTTAATCCAATGTGTCCAGAATTCGTCCAGAATCTGACCTTCTAAAAGTATGACATTGGTTAACCAACTTAGACCTCACTATGACCTTAGCCAAAATTCAGGGAACACACACAATATATGAACTAACTTCCACGTGACTTAGAGCCTCTAACTCAATGTCTAAGTATTTTTAGAAAAATAAAAACCAAAACTGAAATTCGTCACTGTTTTACACACTGATTTTGTAATGACCATTTGACCCACTTCCCGACCATAAAAACTCATGAGGCCGACTTTTATGGAAAGTAGACTCTCTGAGGTTATCTCCAGTATGTTGTAAATTATTTATTTGATCTTTTATGATTGAGTTATGCTCGTTACAAAACTGCCTAACTTTCTGCAGTGAATTAAACATCTAATTCGGGCGATCTAGACCTAAATACATGATTAAATCTTGTAATCAATTAAGCAAATGACTAAACATTTATTATAACATCATAAACTTCCAGAAAAATCAAAGCCCTAATTTATAAACCCTAATTTATAAACCCTAATCCATCAAGTTTAAAATTACATAAATTGAAATTTAATTAAATAGAATTACACAAAGATTAGAAATTACCTTAAAAGAAAACCCTAGCTTTTTTTTTCTTCCTTGGATCGGCCAACAAATGAGGGGAAGGGTTTTGGGATTAGTTTGTATTTATAGGCCACAAGGAAATTCCTAGATAAATCTAATTACAATTTGATTTCAATTCAAACTCTTTTATTTCTTTTTTTTCCTATTATTTTCGTATTTTACTATTCATGCCAAAAAAAATATTTTTTTCTTTTATTTTTTTTAATTAATTAATTATCTTTATGCCCTAAGTTTTATAAAAACATAAGCTATTTTTTTAAACCATTATGCTTGAAAATTGCTTTCTAAAAATACTTTTTATTTTCAAATTCACTTTCTAAAAATAGAAAGTCTTCCAAAAACTCTTATATTTTAACAAACTCATTTCTTTCACAAATGACACACTTCTTATTTTAATCCATCACCTAGATATTCACATGTTAACCAAAATAATTCTTTCAAAATACCCAAACAATTCCATTATCACTATAAGTGATTACAATGAAATTTCTCCATCAAATACTCATTTCTCTTATCTTAACCTCTAAAACCTAAACTTATCTTAAATTGCTAACACAAAAAAACATATACGTATAATTACTTACACATTTAACACAAAAACGCTAAAATCTTAATAATCATTTCCTCGTCACTCAAAATTGAAGGAAATGAACTCAACAAATTTCACCATCAATCCAATCTCATTGAGATGATCACACTCAATAGATTGATTACAATACCTCATACACACATACAAACACACATAAATACATATGATCACATATAACCATAAATCATACTTACAGAACAGATATTTAGGTCAACACTACGGTTTGACCAACCTGCTCAAGCTACGGTTGTCACACCTATGACCGAGTAGCATATGAAGCATTACAGGACTCCATCCGTCGTGATGAAAGTGAGGACTTTGATGTAGATAAGGCTCAGGAGGAAACTAAGAAGAAAAGTAAGCAAGATTCTCCAAAGACTCCGCATGGGTCTCCACCTTCATCACCACCTCCCCCTCTACCACCGTCAGGCGCATTAGGGGCTTCTGGCACAACCGAAGCCTCCGATTCTGCTCAAGCTCCTTCTCCACCACCTCCGTCCTCATCCACTCATCAGGGAGATTAGTCAACAAGCACCGCGGCCCCAAGTTCCTCAATGACAGCTGCTTCAGATGAATACTCTGCTTGGACAACGACTGACACCCGGATTAAGCCCTTAATCACAACGATTCTTGATGATCTTTATATGGATGATGAAACCACTGCAGATGAACAAGCATATTCTAGTGGTGATGAGGTAGGACGTGATCATATTCCTACAGTCAACTTGAGGCAGAGTTGGTGGAAACCTCTCACTGAAGACAGACCGGCCACTCCAGAACCTGCTTGGACTATTCCATCATCTGATCTGACTATGCCAACAAACAACTGGGCCTCTGCTCTGAAGTCGACATATGCACCTCCACCGGAGAACTCTCTACTTGCTCAAACCGGGGATATGGCGATATTTATGGATTGGTACTGCAAACGACAAGGAATCACTCACCTGACACTACAAGACCTGGAAGGCCCAGCATTCGAAATCGTTAAAGTGTTTCATCCTGACGTGATTCATCTCCAATTCCAAATGGAAGAGTGCCACAAACTTCTCACCGATCAAGTGGATGATACAATCCTCAGGTACAACGTCAGCAAGCCACTTCCACTGGGTGGTGAACCAGGCCATGTAACCATTCAACCGGACTTCTTCTTCAACAAAGACCTGGAGTATCTACGATATGGTCGCAAGGTTGGCAGACCGGCCTTGTCAATCTCGAAGATGAAGGCGGCATATTATCCTGATGTCGGCTTGGAGCAACTGGTGCCTGATCAGTTCTGGATTGAAGCGGAGTGCAAGTATGACATCGCAGCTATGTATGGTATCTCTCACTGGTGGTTTCAAAGACAACGATTCTACATTGACCGATTCTCATCTGAAGGAGACCGCCGAGCAGTAAGGACTCATATGCGTATCTTAAGTGTCGTCCGAATCGAAGTCTTTTCAATGTATGGGTACAACTACATGAAGAAGATAGTCCTTCGTCGAGCTGATCTCAAAGAATACGTCATAGCAGAAAGGGACTTCAAATACATGTACCCTAGTGACTTTGAAGATCTGTACTTGTTAAATCTTCAAGGTCACTTGAACCACCTATCACCCGAAGACAAAAAGATTCTAACTACCGCTGTCAATCTATGGACCAGAAACTTGGTTATCAGACAACGTGTAGAAGACTTCCAGCTGGGAATTGAGAGTTACCAGACGCAGCTAAACCTCACCAAACCTCGATGGGAGGCCACTGGATTTAAGTTTCAAGCAAATTACCGTCATAAAATCTCACCAAGGGCAGTACATTTTTAGGAGACAAATACGGGGTTGCATATATCATGAGGTTCAATGAAATACACAAGTTCAGTGATGGCACTCTGCAACAGATTGATGAAGCATTAGACTATCGAGTCAAGGAATTCCGGATCAACAGGACTAATCCAGGGATGAACGCCAGATTTTGGACGAAGAAAGATGTTGACAGAAGCAAGGACTTCATGTTCGCTATCCAGAAATGACTAAAGACAAGACGTATCTTCCAGAATCTGGAAAGCTTTGTTGGTGGAAAGATTCGAGATGGCGACTACCGATTACTGCAGCGAACCAAATGAGGGATAGTATAATATATATGTTGTTGTAATATGCACATTATTATGTAGTGACCAAAACTGTAACTTAGGCTTGTATATTAAGTAACTATATGTTTCATATTCGGATTATATAAACCTGACACACTTTCTTCGCAAATTTTACCTAACATTAAATCATTGAGACCAAAATCTCATCGGACTTGAAAATTTTGCTCGGAGGGAGAAAATGTGATTTAATTATGAAAATCTGATATAAAGATGTGATCGTTTAACACACGGTGTAGGCTTCCTCCATATGTGCTAAAAAACCTTTCGAATATCGAATGACATATTAAGGGGGGGGTAGCGAAATGGTATAGATAAGTCAATTGTGTAAAAACCATAAGGACCGAACCCTTAATCAACATAACATATTGTATAAGTGTATTGGTAAGGTTAGTACTTCAGCTCCCAACATCCCGCCAGAACAGGAGGGATCTTAACCCAGGGACAATCCTCTAGTAAGTGTAGAAGCCTTAGTTAAGATTACAAAAGGAGTTATGTGAGAATAAAGGAGTAGTGCGACTGATATAAAAGCTAGTACTGGGAATAAACCCAACAAGGTTCAAGTAATGAATCTCGGTAAGCACGGAAGGGGTTGAAGAATAAAAAAGAAATGTTAAGATAAAGGGTGTAAAGAAAGCAGCTCTCCTTAAACATTAGGTAGAAACCAAGTCACTACATATGCTGTCAGAGATCACATGGTTGATTGCTTGACAATTGAAGACAAGTATCATGGACCCAGTGGATACGCTGCCAACAACCGCTCCAGGAAGCTAATACAATGTATCCCACAAGAGATGAAGTCTATGTGATGGACGCTAAGCAACACGGAGATCAATACAATTCTAATCGTCTCTCACACTCCGAGTTAGACGCTATTGAAAATGTGTGCAGTCCGCCCCAGCCTCCTACCACTAAAAAACAAAAAATGCAGCTATTGGTCAAAGCCTTGAGATCATCCAAAAGTCTCGTTAGGACACTTATCCATATTGTGCTTGTTTCTCACACACTGTGACAACAAGTAAAGATTTTAAGAGTCCTTCGCATTATCCTCGTGGTATTGCCAGAACATCCGAGTGATACGAAAGTACTCACAATGAAGATGGAAATCCTTCTAGAGCCAACATCAAACAAGCTCTTGGTAGGGCGAACATGGTGGAATCGCACTATGGATTAAACTTGTGACAAATGGAAAGCAACGATGGTGCGATTCTTTGTGAATCAAACTTGTTCCAGGTTGTGAATTGACGAATCATTTTGGAAAACCTTTCGATGTGCTCAACAACTGATTTTCTAGCACATTGACTGTGTATATCTTTCAAAACAAATGTATTTCTGATGAAATTTGATTTTGTGCTATAAAACTCTATCGATGTGTCACAAAAATACTTTCTCAAGTAACACGTCGATTGATTTTCAAATCAATTTTTATCTTTAATCGGTAAGATAGTAACTAACCGATTCACTCTTATCGTGCTGTCTGCTTTGAGACGTTCCGATACAGAGAACAGGCAAGTATGGAGATTTTGATGGTTACACATCAGATGATCTGATACTTATACTGGAAATCCTGTCAAGGAGATTCTTCTTAAGATGAATCTACCTGATCACAGGTCGGTCCTCACCTGATCCTAAGTTAATTCCATCGTAACCATACTAGGGGACGAATAACAAAAGCCAAATTCGTCCACACACTTTATTGCTAACTGTTTTATTACAGGATCAAGTTATGGTGGAAATGGAGATACCTCGTTCCAGTAGAGTCAATTCACAGCCCCATGCTCACACTTAATGTGTTCAATCAAAGACACCATGACAACCAAAAGACCTATAACACAGCTTCCGCTACTCTGATAAGTAATGTCATGATCAAGAAAAGTGTGAGCATGCCGGTCCGAAAGTCACAACGTCACATGAAGGTAATGCTACCCAACAAGGATGATCAAGAGATTTTAATGAGGATGAGATCTCAAAGAAAGCTCAAAGATCGCACAAGCCTAAGGGACAAGTCTCAAAGTTCACTACATAATGTAACAAAGGACATCAAAGATTGAAAATCAAAGACTTCGAGCTACAGACAGAAGGTCAATGAAGTAGAATCTAGAATTCATAATGCATTTTCATGTGGTGACCTCCTCTTAGGAGGTGATTGTTGGATTATGAAAGAAGACTCTTGTCACCGCCGAATATAATCCTTGAATAGCATAGCTCGTTGTCTAATTGTAAGCGTATGACTAATAGTATTGGGCCGGGCCTTTAGCCCACTTGTAAGCCCATACTCAAGCCCATTGGGGCATAAACACTCATGTATATAAACCCCTTTCCAGCCATGGGAAGGGGTTGGTTGTTCATTTTATCATAAAGCTTCCATTTGCATTTTCTCTCACTAGAAATACTTCACTTTCTCTCTCTAGATAATTTGCCAACCCAATCATCCATGCTTGTGTTATGATATCATGTATACTACATTTACCACTATCCCCAGGGACATAATTCTCGTATCCCCGACGACATGTCTCTTGGGATAATATTCTCCGGCGACATATCGCCAGGGAAAACGTGTCGGGGAAAGTTCCAAGGGGATTCATTCCCCTGCAATTTTCCCCGGCGACAACGAAAGGCCCACACAGGTTTCAGTCAACAAAATAAGTGTCACATTGGACCTTTTCCCCGGCGACATGTCACCGGGGATAAGTTTGTAATTAATGTACCAATTAAGGAAATGCTTAATTAATTAAATAATTATGCATTATCCTCGGTGACATGTCACCGGGGAAACTCTACTAAAATACTGACTAGTCAACGCTCTAATAAAAGGTTTGTCGTTTACTGCCAAGAATAAACCCCCCATGGTATTGACTAGTCAACGCATACTAATTACATTTTTTGTTTTATTTCACACAATCCCCAGTGACATGTCGTCGGGGATAAGTCTGTAGTTTTTTTATGTAGCCTGCAATGCTGCTGTTTTCTATATTTTTTTCCATAATTTTTCCGGAAAAAAATCTACCAATACTCAAACTTGTATTTACCAATATAGAATCTACCCAAATACATTACAACTTGTACCAAAACACAATACAATATAACTTATCAATGCATTTGATATAATAAAGCTAAATACGTCCAATATCCGAATAAACATAATATAGTCTACAAAACGGGCTTCCTAGTCACAAAACTTGCATTATCCGCAAGATAAAAGTCAATATTCACCTAGATAACATGTTCTAATCGTACGAGTCAATAAGTTTTTATATAATGGTTGCCAATATATACTTCAAGAAACAAAATTAGCATATACTTACCCATTATATAACATCTCCTAACTATCCTCATCCTCCTCATCCTCATCGGCATCCTCATCATTGCCTGGCTTATCATCCCCGACCCCGCCACTACCGATCTCAGGCTGTGACTGAATATGCATAAGCAACTGGGAAATCTTATCGTCACTCCTAAATACCTTTATGATCATGTCCATCTGTTTCTTTAGCTGCTTGTTTGTCTTTTTTAGCTCATCGACATTACGGTGTGCATGCATCAAGGCTCGGGCGAAATGAGGACATCTATGCCCTCTCGCGCCAAAACACGACCAACACCGGAAATGTGCCCCCGCTGCTTGCCCCAACGAACAATGGCCATTATCTCATCATCGATGTATGGAACACTGGTCGGCGTGTTAGAGCCTAGACCCTGTAGCCTCAACATCTCCTCTTATGTAGTGACAAAAACATAAGATGTTAGGAATTATACTTTGAGTTGATTATGACAAAACATATTAAAGATGGAGGATCTACAAGACAAATCTGGAATAACATTAATGCTGATTAAAGATTAGTCAAACAGTATTTAATGCTCAGCTAAAAGATAAAGATCAACATTAATGCTGATTGAAGATTAGTCAAATAGTATTTAATGTTGATATATAGTTTCCTAATTTTATTTGATCTTATCTTGTCTTGTAAACCCTAACCCCTCTAGTATATAAAGAGGGGTAGGCGTCTAGGTTTATGATTAATTCAATTCACAATGTTAACCTAAAGGTGTGTGTGTGTACTCTAGGCGTCAAGTCTTCGTAAGACGCCTAGGATTATAGTTAGCTTATTAGTAGCTTAGTAGTATAGTAAGCCTTTGTATCCTGATCAAATACAATGAAAGGCTTAATGTTTAGTAGTAACACCTTGTTCTTAACTATGATTGTTTTATTTGTTATTCCGCTGGATCATGGTTAAGATATCCTAGATGAGCTAGATCGATTTTCAACATGTGGTATCAGAGCCTCGTGGCTCTCGATCTAGGATCTACAAGGTGTCTTGTTGCTGTCCATGATGTTCTTGAAGGCCACAAAACCATATTTCTAAAAATGATATGGTTCGATCATATTTATCTCTGCTTGATTTGATTTTGTTCTTCATAAGCTGTTTATTGCATAACATAATAATGCCGCAGTTTGGTCTGGGACCAAACCCCATTATTATTTCAACTGGCTATGGGGAGTGTGATCTGGGATCAACGTGATGAACTCTAGCTGAGATACAAATTTTTGTTTGTCACTGGTAATAGTAGCTCGTTTTTCAAACCCTATTATTATTGTTGAGATTTGATCTGAGATGGATCAATGGGCGGTTATGGGGAGGTAGGTCTGGGACCAACAATGATCCATAACTGAGATGTAATAAGCATGTTTTGTAAGCACTATTTTAGAAAAGGAAGAGATTATGTATGTTTGGATCCGTTTGTGTTCGGATTATTGTTGCTTGAACCACAAAAATGAAAAGATTAGGGTTTTTATAAACCCTAGTAGAAGCAGCAGCAGGCTATTCAAAGGTACAGCAGGTTTGTATATATGATATTATTTGAATGGTACATGAGCAGATTAGTTTTGATGATGATACAGCTGGGTTAGAGATTTCATGATGTATATATGGAATACGGATTCCATGGGATTTAATACGTCATGGCATTTGGAAAAGTCCGTGATTTTTGAAAGTAGTTGGGGTCTTGATACTAAATTTAAGGAATAGGATTTTATTTCCATAAATTTTGATATTATGAATCCCTGATTATTAGGACATGATTTATTCTGCTTCGGGTTTAGTACTGCCTAGTATACATGTTCGTGATGTTGACTATTGGTTAATGCTGCCAACAAATGGTCCATGTTTGTACTGCCTTGCTCGTCAGTTTGTACCGTTGGTATTGACAGATAGTACCGACCTTATAAACTTTGTACCGCTTCAAATATAAGTTTGTACCGCTCTATATAGAGTTAGTACTGCTTGTATTGTGACAGAACAACAACAAAACAGTGACAAATTATGTGTCACTAAAGAGTATGGGAAGAAGGAGCATGGATTTTTGTGACAGTTTTGCAACAATAAAGTGACAGCACAGTGACTATATAGTAACAGTTTTAGTAACAGAAAAATGGGTCACTAAAATGGCAGTTTTTAAGTTTGTACCATTTGGTAGTACCGCTTGCTTTGTCCGATATAACTAGTATGTACCGCTAGTGTTGACAGATATCGGACGACACACACTTTTGGACGTGTTTGGATCTCGGACGATGATGTGGATAAAGGCTCGTATTGGTGATTATTTTTTTGATGACATTTGGTGCAATAGTCTTTGAAACGGGTATGCACATTCGGTGCAGCGGATTTCGTTCAAATATGCGACAAGGACACTCTTTTGATGGACACTTAAGATTGCAGGCATTGTGCCGCCTACGTATTTGATAAATTGACTATTTCATTTTGCAGAATTACGTGAACATGGGCTACTTTCTATTAGGTAACAGTTGATCGCGTGTTAACGAAAGTTTGAACACGAGTGGACGATTGTTACAGTCTCGTAGAGTCGTACGATACAACTAAGCTGATAATTGCGTGGTCACGTAAGTATGGATGATGGAAGCGCACCTAGATGATCTTCTTAATGATTACTGTTTGGAGCTTAATAAGTTCGAGGTTCAAAAGATGGTAAACATGTTCGTTTAAGGGGAAGCTTATTTTTGTTTATTTGTTTTACCATCTACATGCACTCCTATTTGATTATGACAAAAAGGGGAAGAGTGCATGGATTCAGGGGAAGTTCTTCATCTATATTAGCTTCAAGGGAAGCTTGTGCTTATTGGTTTTGTCATTATCAACTAGGGGAAGATTGTTAGGAATTATACTTTGAGTTGATTATGACAAAACATATTAAAGATGGAGGATCTACAAGACAAAGCTGGAATAACATTAATGCTGATTGAAGATTAGTCAAATAGTATTTAATGCTGATTTATAGTTTCCTAATTTTATTTGATCTTATCTTGTCTTGTAAACCCTAACCCCTCTAGTATATAAAGAGGGGTAGGCGTCTAGGTTTATGATTCATTCAATTCACAATGTAAACCTAAAGGTGTGTGTGTGTACTCTAGGCGTCAAGTCTTTGTAAGACGCCTAGGATTATAGTTAGCTTATTAGTAGCTTAGTAGTATAGTAAGCCTTTGTATCCTGATCAAATACAATGAAAGGCTTAACGTTTATTAGTAACACCTTGTTCTTAACTATGATTGTTTTATTTGTTATTCCGCTGGATCATGGTTATGATATCCTAGATGAGCTAGATCGATTTTCAACATGTGGTATCAGAGCGGGTTGCTCTTGATATCTAGGATTCAAGGTTTTATGGTCGAAGAACAAAGAAGAATCCTTAAAATCCGTTTAGGGTTTTTATGTTCGTCACTTTCTGGGCAGCCATGGTAAAACGGTCATAACTCATTCGTTAACCGTTGGATCGTCACGAAATTTCAACTGAAGGTTCTACACACATATATCTACAATCTGACCGGAGCGATCGTCAAGATAAGCTTTTGATAAAAAGTTATGCTATGACGAATTTGGCTGCAGAAAAGGTATTATTTTTAAGTTTTGTTTTGTGATTCAAGAATGAAAGCTTTGAGATTCGTAATATGTTATGAAGATGATAGTTGTCTGCAAGCTGCTAATTACATCTGGTAATAATAACGGGTGAGTATTATTATTGTTTCGACTGGCTTTGGTGAGGAGGTCCGACGTACGTGACCAACAATGAACCCTAGCTGAGATGTAGTGAGTATGACTTGGAGGAACTAGATCGACATGATTATTGCAAGTCGAATTAGTTTTCATGATTGATTTCATGAAGCACGACATATTTAAAGAACATCAGATATTGTGTGATTGTGAGCGACTTCATCTTTCTCTTGCTGTTTTTCTTGGTGCATTCTTGAAGGATAAGGGATATTGGGGTGAAGAGGATCCCTTTTGTGCACCACATAATTTTTTAGAGAAGTAGGTTTAGCTTTTTGGACAAGAGGAGGTGGGACCTTAATGGTATACTCAGCGAGTTCCGGGTCCGTTAACGTCTCCTCTGCACGTTCATCCTCCTTCGGATTAATGAATGGAGGAGGCATAGGAACGGAAGGTCCATTAATAACAAGACCACTTTGGGTGGTGATGGCTTTCAATTTACCTTTCGGGTTAGCAATGGTGCTGCCAGGGAGAGATCTCGAACCCGAAGAAGAAGCGTTGTTTATTTGGAAAAAGCTAGCCATCATGTTCTTAAGCTCATTGGTTTGGTTAGACATTGAAGCTTGAATCGAAGTTTGCATTTCATTTCTTAACTCATTTTTCACATTGTTAATTTGAGCTTGCATGGCTTGATAAGATGTATCTTGTTTGAAATTGTTTCTTTGATTATATCCTTGAGGTTGGCTAAACCGGTTTTGATAATTTTGCAAATTTGGTTGAGTAAAACCCGATGGTCCAATTTGATTAGCCACACTCGCAGGACGATAACCGGGATTACCCTGATTGTAGTTAACCGCGGCTGCTGAAACGTATCCTTGAATATTATCCCAAAATTTCAGGAAAGTGTTTCCATCGGCGGCGAGACACTGATAATAAGGATGAGCACCACCGCAAGTAACACAAATTCCCTCAACGGCTTTTACGGAATATGGAGGTAGGGTTGCTTGAAATTGTTTGAGAATAGCGGTCATGGCGGTAGTCACAGCACTTGTTTGCTGATTTACTACATGAGTACGTTTGGCTATCTCAGAGGAAGAAAAGAATTAACATTACTTGATTTCACTTGAGAAACAATCGATTTGTTTCGTGAATTGCGGACCTTGGATTTGTTTTTGATAATCGTCAACACATCTTGAGTACGTCTTTCCAAAAGATTGCCACCGGCGGCAGAATTCAAAGAATCTTGGTCGGCTGGGTTTAAGGAATTTTAGAAGGTATCAAGTTGATGCAATTTAGTAAAACCATGATGAGGGCATTCACGAAGGAGATCTTTGTAACGGTCCCATGCCTCATGAAACGATTCATCAAAACATTGTTGAAAATTAGAAATTTCATTTTGGACATTTGTCGTTCTTGAGGGAGGAAAGAATTCATTGATGAATTTGGAAACAAGATCTTCCCAAGTGAGAATAGAACGAGGGGCTACCACCGCAAGACAGAATGGAAAAAGCATAAGCTTAATCGCTGAATTAGGCACATCCTTGTATTTTATTGTGGAAGTTATTTTGTTAAACCAA
>BQNB010178786.1:0-12837 GCA_026074375.1 Tanacetum coccineum
AGAAAAGGACACTTTGATCATATTTAAAGTGGTTATTAACAGATTTGGTCAACTCTTGAGTCAACGGAAGTTAACTCATGGAAGAGAAGGCAAAAACGCAATGACCAAATCACAATGACCAAATCGCAATTGTCACGTGGTACTAGACAAGACGCAAGGGTTAAAGCACACTAGGCAAAACGCAATGGGACAAAACGCAGGCACCAAAACGCAAGACACAAGATGCAGTAGGTCAGCCAAGCAAAACGCATCCCATCAAAACGCAATGAATATTTTATTAAAGATAATCAAGACGCAGTCAATCAAAACGCAATGAATATTTTATACAGAATAATCAAAACGCAGTCTAGCCAAAACGCAACAGGCAAAACGCAACAGGCAAAACGCAATTAGACAAAACGCAGGAATCTTTTATTCAAATATAATCAAAACGCAACATTTTTGAAAAAAATTGAAAAGGTGGGTCCTACATTTATACTAATGAGGGTCTTTAACAACAAAACGCAATTGATTGCATTTTGACCTGCTTTGCATAATATTACAATCAAAACGCAAGAGCATATTGAAACTCAAAACGCAACGGCATATATCAGGCAAAACGCAACAAAGGGATTCCACACAAAACGCAATCAAGCACTTTATACAAAACGCAACCAAGAAGGTTTTAAATCTCAGATTCTAACTAACACACTAAGGCATTTCTAGGCAATCCAAAATCACGAATACGGCAACCAATAACATTCTAAAACATTTACTTAAACAACAAGCAAGAAACAACAACACATGACAAGCCCAATCGACAAATCCAAGGACAAACACATGATGAGTGGGGAAGCCAATTAAACACATAACGAAGCATCAATAACACATTATAAAGGTAACCCAGCAATTAGATCACAAGATTACACACTAACCAAGATTAAGATGATGAAAATCCACAAAGATCTACAAAACGCACACAATAAAGGATTTCAAGCTATGATATTGAAGATAATGCTAGATTAGATGTTATAAAACATTAAATACACAATACCTAGTTCAATAATCGGCACGAGGTCACGAATGTGACAAATCTCAGATGCGATTGCGATTTGGGTCGAGAGAGAAAAGGTCAAAGGGGGTTGACTGGTCTATGTTGCGATTTAACTAAGTCAAAACGAAATGGGGCCTTTTATACTTAGGGTCCAGGTTTCGAATTTTGGCAAGACTAGCCCTTGGACATCTATAGACCTATACTTTTAAGGATAAATGGTTTTCTAAGGGCAAATTCAAGATACAATAATGGCATATATGGTCCTTAAGATTTATAAGCTAAGAAAATAGTTAGCACATTGCACATAAGACCCTACACTTGTACATTAATGATAAACTTGACCTTTAGAGTTAATACTAGATTAACTCCCCCTCAAATTGAAACCCTGTTAGATACAAATCTTTTCTTAATTAATTATTCAATGAAAAACTAATTCTCGTTAATTGTCATAGATTTTTGAAAAATACTATCTCCCTCAATCAATGACCCATTTTCTATTTAAAGAGCAGTAGTCGTTGATTGAGTATCAAAAAAGTGTTTGAAAATTAAATTCTGATTGATTTTCCAACAACGTAAAAACCGCCATGAGATACACGAGTACTTTCCTGAAGAATCATAGACGAAAAAGTATTCGGATAAAAAGAAGACTTCTCTTCTTGATCAAGAAATAATGCACAGAAGTGTACATTAGATCGAGGTTGCATGGATATAAAGTAATCCATGCCCGAGAGAACTTAATCATCCGTTGTTAGGAACAGCCGTTTTTTTTGCGACATGCTTTCCTCAATTTGAAAAACAGGTTGCAGTCTGAAATAACTGCAAGTCATTAAGACATGTTTTGAAAAGTTTGAACTTCTGTTCGAGCTTCATTTAAAGACCCGTGTCATTATTGAATGACATTTCTAGGACCGTAAATGTTATCGATAAACAGAAGACATGTCTTGAAAAACTATTTTTGGTATTTTCTATTTTCTGATTTTTTATGGTTTTTGTAGGTTTTATATTTTTGTATTTTCTTTTTAAGATTTGATATATATACATATTTACATAGAATATAGTAGGATCATCCTTTACTCCTCTTCTCCTTCCTGAAGACGTTTAAGAGTTTCCGAAGACATACTCTTCATACCAAGACGAGGGAGTAGGAATTCGAACCGCTCTCTTGGTAATGCTTTGGTGAATATATCCGCGAGCTGATAATCCATCGTCACGAAGTACAATTCAACCACGCCTTTCTCAACTTGCTCTCGAATAAAATGGTATCGAATGTCAATGTGCTTGGACCGGGAGGGGTGGACATTATTGCAGCAAAGCGCAATGGCACTGCGATTGTCACAATACAAGGGAATCTTATTCAAGGCAAAGCCGTAGTTTGAGAGCTGTGATCTCATCAAAAGTATCTGAGCACAGCATCCAGACATGGCAATGTATTCTGCCTCTATAGTTGAGATTGCAGTGCTCTTCTGTTTCTTTGATGACCAGCTGACTAATTTATCTCCAAGGAACTGAGCACTTCCTGACGTACTTCTTCGTGTGTCCTGACAACCTGCATGGTCCGCATCTGCATAGGCCGTTAGTACCATAGCGGTGTCTTTCGGATACTAAATACCCCAATTAATGGTTCCTCTGAGATACTAAAAGACCCGTTTAAGTGCTTCAAGGTGCTTTTTGGTAGGCGGAGCCTAATACCTAACACACATGCATACAGCGAATACAAGGTCGGGTCTGCTGGCAGTGAGATACATTAGGGAGCCGACCATACTTCGAAATCAAGTCTGGTCAACTGGAATCCCTAAGGGGTCCTCATCCGGTTTAAGTCGATCCACCATGGGTGTATCAATAGGGTCACACGAATCCATCCCAAATTTCTTTAATATTTCAAGAGCAAATTTTGATTGATTAATAAAAATGCCTCCGGGATTTTGAGAAACTTGTAAGCCTAAGAAAAATGACATTTGTCCCATCATTGACATTTGAAATTTAGAACTCATCTCATAGGAAAATATTTCACATGCTATAGGGTCGGTCGAGGCAAAAATGATATCATCTACATATATTTAAACAAGAAGAATATGTTTGCCTGTTTTCCAAGTGAATAGTGTCGGATCAACTGCACCCTTGGAAAATTTGTTGTCCAGAAGAAATCGTGACAAGGTATCATACCATGCCCGGGGGGCTTGCTTTGAACCGTATAAAGCATTTTTCAGACGATAAACATGTGTCGGATGGTCAGGATCAACGAAACCCTCTGGTTGACTAACATAGACTTCTTCCTTCAATTCGCCATTCAGAAATGCTGTCTTTACATCCATTTGATAGATGGTCATGTTTTTACTGGCGGCATTGGCGATGAAGATATGAATAGCCTCGATACGTGCAACCGGTGCAAATGATTCCTCGAAATCAATGCCCTCCTCTTGTCGATATCCCTTGGCCACTAACCTAGCCTTGTTCTTCAGAACATCACCATACTCATCAAGTTTAACTTTGTAAATCCACTTGAGAGCAATAATCATGACACAGTCTGGTTGAGGTACTAATTCCCATACTTGAAGTCGATCAAATTCGTGAATCTCATCTTGCATGGCTTGAAACCAGCAATCTTCAGTAATTGCAGATTTGAAGTTCTTTGGTTTGACTTTTGACAGTACAGAGTTATACAAGCACCATAAGGCATCGGTTGCCAGTTGTTTTCTGGTGGATACCGGCCGAGAGGGATTGCCAATAATATTATCCAGTGGGTGATCCTTGCTCTATTTCCCAAGATGATGAAGTGTTTGAGAGACATAAGGAGATTCTGCTGAACTAAGATCCCCAGATGATGATGCTTCAGAACTAGGTTCTAGAGCAAATACGTTTATGAAGGGATGATTGTCAACAGGAGCAAAGGGATTGTCTTCCATGAGAGTAGAATCAGCTGCAACGCCTTGATGTAAACTTGGAGATTGTAATGCCGAAGATGACGGTGAATGACTTGGAGAAGGTGCATCTTGATCAATGGTAGTAGATGAAGGTGTACCAGCTGAATTGACTGGTACTAAAACTGCTGGAGCAGGAGAGACCGGTCTTTCAACACGAGGAGGTTCCATGTATTCATCAAACATTGGTTGGAATAAAATCTCCAGTTCTTTATTTGTGGGGGTACATAAGGTGCTGCAGGAACCGGATTTGGTACGAGCCCTGAACTTATTTGTCCAGGCGTCAGAAAAGTAGGAGCGGGTCCTGTACTGAGTTGCACAGGAGCCATTTGCTCAGTCAGCTCATCGAATTGCACGTGAATAGTTTCCATAATACGTCGGGTTCTTTTGTTGTAGATTCTATACCCTTTCCTGCTAGGTGCATAACCAACGAATATTCCAATATCAGTTGTTGGTTGTAATTTTCCAAGATCTTCGCTGTCATTTGTAGGGTAACAAAGAGCACCAAAGACTCTAAAAAAGGTAAGATCAGGCTTCTTGTCATGCACCAGCTCATATGGGGTTTTGCAGTGACGAGTGTGAATAAGGGATCGGTTTTGGGTGTAACACGCAGTAGCCACAGCTTCTGCCCATAGAAACATCAGGGCCTTAGAAAAGATCAGCATTGTCCTAGCAGCCTCAACAAGTGTACGGTTCCGTCTTTCGACAACGTCGTTCTGCTGTGGAGTCCTCGGAACTGTCTTTTGATGAAAAATGCTGACACGTTCATAATAATCAGTCAAATCTTTATTGACAAATTCTGTGCCATTATCGGTATAGATGTTTCTAACAGTTTTGTTGAGACCGACTTGTATTTGCTTCAGAAATTTGATGACAACCTCTGGGGTCTCATCTTTCGATCTCAAAAACTTAACCCAAGTAAACCGCGAATAATCATCAACAATAACTAAGATGTATTTCTTCCCATTAATTGTTTTGACTGCTGGTCCACATAAATCCATATGAAGGGTATTAAGAACTTCCAAGTTGGTGTTTTCAGTTTTGGGTTTGTGGGTATGTTTTTTGCTCTTTCCTAGTTGACACGCGGAGCAGAGATGATCTTTCTCAAACTTCAATCTAGGTAAGCCTCGAACTAAATCTTTTCTTGCAAGGTCATTGATGGTACCGAAGTTTAAGTGGTTTAAACGTTGATGCCACATAACCAGATTTGTTCTTGGAGGGCTTTGGACAAATGCAAATTGGAGGAGGACTTTAACATGTCTTCAATCGAGATAGTGTACAAATTAGAACCATGAGAACCTTTAATTAATTCAACACCATCCGTATCTCGAACGTAGCAAGAATGCTTCCTAAAGGCAACTTCTAGATCCGAGTCACAAAATTGACCGACAAAAAATAGATTGTGTCCCAGTCCTTCCATATAGTATACCCTAAAGATCATACATTCACCAATAACGTAGTCTCCATAACCCATGATAGCACCAAAGGTTATTCCGAATCTAACCCCTCCGTTGAACTTTTTTACTAAATTCTTGAGCCGCGAGCGATCCCCTGTCATATGTTTTGAACATCTTGAGTCTAAATACCAAAGGATGATCTGTACGACCTGCATTTGAAAACAGATAAAGATGGAGAGTTTAGAAAGTTGGATCCCCAATTGTGGTTGGGTTCCCTCGGGTTAGCATAAGCAATCGCTGACACTTTGTTAGGTTTAGTGAGCCTAGTTAAAGGGCATTGTTCTCCTAACGTGAATGTTCTTCCTGTGGGCATCCAGTGATAACCTACAGTGGTAAGTATGTTGCTATTTTTTATTTTTTTTTTCCTGGTTGGTTTCCATACTTGCTTGACTTACTTAGGTTTCTAAACTTGCTTAATTTTACGCACAACATTTTTAACAAAGGGGGATGCATTCACAGAGTGCAAATAAGTAACCACACACATATCATGATTTGCAGAAATTAAGCATTTGTTACATGTTTGGCAAACAGAATGAGAATTCAAATTAATTATAGTATGCTTAGAGCTAATACTAGAATCAACACAATTCATGGTTTTCAGACTAGACTTAATTATCCTAGGGTGTTCTTCTACTTTCTTCATGTTGACACTCTTAGCCAGCAAGATCTTATTTTTCTTGGTATTGCTCCTAGGCTGTGATCTGCTAGCGTCAGTGCAACTGTTTACTCTTGTAGAAGGAGGCACAGGGAAAACCCCCCCCCCAAAAATTTTTAGTCTTCTGAAGTTTCAGTGAACTACATGTTTGTGGGTGTTACTCTTTTTGATATTGCACATTGTTCCTCAAAAGTGACTTGCTTTTTCTTAGGTAAATGGGTAGAAGCATGCTTGTTATCTCGTGTATTTAGGTCTTCTAGACAAGTGCTAATCACATATTATAACAATTCCTAAGAGTGTTTGGGGTAAAGGTAAGCTGATGCAAGTGAACTATCTAACGGTCTTTCAACCTTAGCTTCCTCTACGATCTCGTGAAGGGTTTCTACACTTTCCTTAAGGTGTTTGAGATAAACTAGATGCACTTCCCTATTGTTCCTATTGCGAGGGGGGGGCGGGGGGGGGGGGTGGGGGGGGGGGGGGGGGGGGGGGGGGGGGGGGGGGGGGGGGGGAGGGGGGGGGGGGGGGGGGGGGGGGGGGGGGGGGGGGGGGGGGGGGGGGGGGTGGGGGGGGGGGGGGGGGGGGGGGGGGGGGGGGGGGGGGGGGTGGGGGGGGTGGGGGGTGGGGGGGGGGGGGGGGGGGGGGGGGGAGGGGGGGGGGGGGGGGGGGGGGGGGGAGGGGGTGTGGGGGGGGGGAGGGGGGGGTGGGGGGGGGGGGGGGGGGGGGGGGGGGGGGGGGGCGGGGGGGGGGGGTGGGGTGGGGGTGGGGGGGGTGGGGGGGGGGGGGGGGGGTGGGAATGGGTTCAACATCTATAGCATACTTTCCTGGTGCAAGAACTTTATGTTTTACATGATCCTTATTGACACATGACAGCTTATTCTGTATTTGGACCTTTAGACTCTCATTTTTAGTTAATAGGGCAGTTGTCTGTTCTAGATGCTTAGCACGCGTGATCTTAATAGAATCATACAATTCCTTGTAATGCTGCTTAATCTTTCTATTTTCTGCCCTAAAAAGCTCATTTTGTTCTTGAAGAACATTGATTTTTTCAGTTAATGAGTATTGAAAAGTCGTAAGGTCCTGAAATCAAGTGTACGGTCTGCTTCACTACGGGTTTCTTTCAATTGAGAGATTTGCATTCTTAATTTTTTGATGGCGTTGTCTTTTCCTTGAATTGAGGCTTTCATCTTTTCGATTACAAAAACTGAGTCAAAATCAGGGACATCTCGAGCGGGTGGAGACGTGTTGGTTTCAAAACTTTCTTTAAGATTTTGATATTTTAACTGCAGATTTAAATGATTTACCTCAAGATTGGAAAACCGTTTTATTAACTCATCATGATTATCCTTTTGAATCTTATCACGTAAATTAGAAAGCTCAACTTCAAGTTCCAGACAACGTGCTTTAAGACTGGTGTGGGCATCATGCATTTCAGTAAAACTAGATACATTAAGCTCAGAATTCGTTGCAACATAAAACACTTCTTTGGACAAGCAGTCAGCAATTAAATTTTTCATCAGCAATAGAAGGTTTTTCTGTTCAATCTGTATCATGTTTCTATTACACCATTTTGGTCAACCTCAGCTTCCAACTCTTCAAAAATACTCTTTATTTCTTTAATTTCGTTAGTCTAGAGCTTTTGAATGCCCTCAAAATGTTCTTTATGTGTTTTGAAAAATGGAATGACCTCGGTGAGATAACATGCATTGGTTTGTTCAAAACCCCTTTCCCCTTCAGTAAGCCCCGTTGGTGTGATTCTCTTGTTACAAGTTTTTTCAAAGTCCGAAAAAAGTTGTATTAGTGCAAAAATGTTAATTTTTACTTGACTCCTTGTTGGAAGCACCCTTGGGTCAAGCGTTGCAGGTGTATTTGGAGGATACACCGTTAACACTTTGATTGGCCTTGAGGTTGTGGCCTGCGTTTTGATAGCCTCGGCTTTCATTTTGATAAGATCTTGAGACCAAAATATTTGCTCAGGGGTTAATTGTTTCTGTGGTGTGAAAGTCGCTAAATAGTTCTCTTTCGAGTAATCAGGTGGTGTGATCTTAACTTTCTTTTGCACACACTCTGGGTTTTTCATTTTGTCATTCATTTTCTTCTTAGTGATTTCAGCTATCTCTAGGGAATCCTCTGAATTATGCACTATGGACGTGACATGATTGGTTTTGATAATTTCATGACCATTATATAAGGCAGGCTGAGCTTGCTTTGCACGGGTGAGGCAGAAAGGGTTCTTGTAACACCCGTGACTTGAGCAGGTTAGTCATTCTGTGAGGATTGGCTAAGTGTTCTTAGGTGCTTTATGTGTGATCTATGTGGCTTTGTTTGTTTTATATTCTGTGTTGTTAATCATTTTGAGGTGTGTATTCATCTCAATGATGATGGAATTTGAGGTATTAGTTGAGAATTTCCATTTTTGATCACTTATAGTGATAATGGAAATGTGTGGCATTTTGGGTGCGTTGTTTTGTTAATATGTGGATGTCTAAGCATTGGATTAATGTGGGAAGTATGACATTTGGGAAGTGAATGATTTTTGTAAAATATAGAAGTTTATAACAAACTTTCTAAAAATAGGAAGTGAGTTGGTGAAATGAAAGTTATATTTAGAAAGTCTAATAAGTAGCATTTAAGCAAAATAGTTTACCAAATTAGCTTAGGTTTTTATAAAACTTAAGGTATTGAAGGTAATTAATTAACTAATAAAAGATAAAAAAATATTTTTTATACATGAATAGTAAATACGAATTTTAGAAAAAAAAGAAAAAAAATAATAATAAAGCCCAATCCTAGTAGGACTCTAATTAAGGGAATTATCTAGATCCTTTTCTCCACACTATAAATACAAACCCATAACCGATCGAACTCAAGAGCAGGAGAAAAAAAAGATTTTTTTTTATTTAAAATCAAGTTGGTGGTTTAAGGTTCAAGAATCAAGGGTTTAAAGTACAAATCATCTTCTTTGTTTAGTTTTAATCATTAATTCATGTAACAATTATTAAGATGGATAATTAGGGTTTTATAAAATCTGTAAATTAATATAATTAAACTAGTTAATAATGATTAGGGATGAATTATAAGCATGATGGTGTGTTCGGTTAGGTTTAGAATGCGTTAGAACTTGATTTAGGTTTGAGCAGAATTTAAGGCTGTGTTGTTTCGTGAATATCTAGAGGATAGAAGCATGAATTGATGTGATTCCGGTGCCTATGATGTAGATCAGAGAGTCTAGTTTTTAGAACATCCGGCCTCGAAAGTTTTTAAGGTCGGGAAGTCATTCAAATGTTGGTTACACCAAAAGTGGTCAAAGCAGTAAATTCAGGTCAGATTACGAGGTGTAAAACCCCCACTTAAAATTTGAATTAGGATTATCCAACCTACAAGAGTTTAGTTCTATGTGTCTATTAAAAATCCCCCAAAGGAGAGCTTCTGATTTGGAGTCTAAGTATGGTTTTTAGGTCCAAACTTTTTAGTGTTCGTTCAGATCCGAAACTGAGTAGTTAAAAGTTTGATTTTATTTGGGGCACTTAAGAGTGGAAATAAATTAGTGGAAAAATCATGGGGATAGTAAACACATGATATTGAACCTGTGATTTTTGGTAAAATTTATAAAGGTCAGTAGGTGTGGTTTAGAAAATGGTAAAGTGACACTAAAATTCTGCATTTTCGGGTAAATTGTAGAACTTTGAAAAAGTGTGTAAACAAATTGGTTAATGACGGGCATGGTGTCGGGGTGACCCATGAGGGTAATTAAACACCTTAGACATCCATCATATGATTGTTACATGTGCTTAAGCTTTTGGCTTAGTAGCGTGTAACACGTGTTGTTTTGTTGTTTAGATTTGTGCTAGTGTTTGTGGAAGCTGCAAAGCAATCAGGTGAGTTTCATAGCCCCTTTTTCTTATGTTTTCTTGGGGTGAAAATGATGCTATAAGTTAAATGTTTTTAGTTGTTGTGTGATAAGTGTAAAATACACATATTCGTTAACACCTAAAATAGCCCTAAATGACCCAAAACAGACTAAAAATGGAAAAGATATGGTTGTTTTTGTGTTTTGTGTGTGCAGGTACGGATATATCAAAAATCACAGGAAAACCGTCAAAAATAGGCAAACACGGACACGAGGAACGGAAGAGCACAAAAAAAGCCAGAGATGCAAAGCCAAAAGCAGGAAAAGTCAAAAAGTCAAAGCTGTGGTCAACTCTTGGTCAATTCTCAGTCAACAAAAGTCAACCATAAAAAGACAAAAACCCACAATTACCATTTAAATCCCTCAACTTTCCAAAAGTTACATAAATGGTCCATAACCCTTAAATGGGCCTTAAACCCTTAAATACTCTACCCGGATCCAAAAGCCCATTACCCTTAGCCCATTTACCCTTTTTATATAACCACAAGGACCAATGTTGCTATTTTCATAAGTTCTTTTGTTAACTCTCATAAGCTCTTACTTTTCTCTAAATGATAAGCTAAAGATCATAAGCTACTGAATAAGCTCTAATTAGTCTATAAGCTAATAATAGAGTTAATTAGTTCTTTTAATCTACTTAAACCTAATAAATCAGTTTAAAACTCCTATCATTGGATTTTAAGCTTTGGAAGGGGATTTCAATATGGAAGGAACCCAAGGCTTTTACTAGGCTTATCCAAATAGGAATGCTAAGCTTGTAGCTTTGTTAATTGAGTTATAGCTTTGTTAAGCTGAAGTTATTGTAGTCTCTTTATTTAATTCTTGATCTGTTAATTCTAAGTACTTTTCATTTATCTAGCATATAGTAGTTTACTTGCTTATTTTCGTAATTTAAAGTTGCTTATCTGTTTTTCTAGTTGCTAATTTGAGTACTATATTGCTATTTAATGCATTCATCATTTGTTTTCGTTAATAGTTATAAATCATTAGTTTCTTTATCTGTCATTAAAAGTCATAAGAAAACCAAAAATAGAGAAATAGTATAGAACTTAGAGTTTGCTTATTCAGTTGTTATATTCATTTATCATAACCTTGTTTTAAGTAGTGTATTATCTGGTATCAGTCTTGTCAATTAGATTTTAATTTCTAAGCTTGATAAAATCTGTCCATTTCATATAGGAATGTTTGGATTTAGTAGTTTATGAGATTTCTTTTTGGTTAGTTGAATCAGCATATTTGATTAGGTTTTGAGTTATTTTGAGTCATTAGTTTAAGCTTATAATCATTTTGATGCTTAATATTTTTGTCTCAGCACCAGGGCACATTTCTCCTTAAGTTTTGTTGGTTAAAAATTGAATCACGCCTTTTAGGCTTGAGTTGCATTTGTAGTTTGCTCAAACACACTCAATAGGAGTGTGTTGTGTAGGTCTACCCTTAAGGTAACCTGCACACTTGTGTTTGTGGCTTTTCCAATTACACCAGCAGTAGTAACAGCAGTTACTACTGCTTGCCTTTTAATCTTCATTTTAGGTTAGTTAATGTAGGATTTAGGATCTTAATTTTAGCTAGCTTAAAACTCACACATAGCTTAATATAGTTTAGGACTTGCTTTTTATTTTCCAGCTTAATTGCCTAGGTACATTTAGTCTTAAAAAGTCATATAAAAGCCAAAAAGCCAAAAACAGCAGTAATAACTTAGTAGCTTTTATTTTTGAAATCTTAGCTTGTAGAAATAGGTTTTGTCATTTATATTCATAGCTTAATAGTTGCTTATCTAGTTTTCATAAGATAGAGTTCTGAATTAGCTTTTTAAAGTCTTTTAGCTTAAGTAGATTTTGTGCTTTTTGAGTTCATTCCTGAGTTTTCCTTTTTGATCTTCAAATTCAGCTAGGGTTAAGTGTTTGTAGCTTAATTAGCTTATCAATTTTAGCTTATGCACATCATTAGGATTCTAGAACAGTTTTTAGTTTGAAATTTGAGCTTAATTTGAGCTTTTTGCAAGCTGTTAAGTGTCAACAAGCAAAAAACAAGCTCAAACCCCCTAATTACTGATACAGCTATTTGATAAGTTGTTTTAGAGCTTATTTTTAGTTTTCAGCTTATATTGTGTTTATTAAAAGTGCTTAAAAATGTATGCTTAATAAGTTTTAGCTTTTGGTTTTCAAAAATTTTCAAAAAAAAATAAAAATAGCAAAAAGGGGTGTCTGCCAACCTCGAACCCACGACCTCACTCTTACAAACCCAACGTGTTAACCAATTTGCTTCATTAGCTCATCCGGTTATATCTCCTTTCTTTTAATTGATAAACACATTTTGGGCTTAAGCCCCATTTATAAGCCGTAGCTTATTTAGGCTTTTACCCGGCTTATTTGTTAAGCTGTGTGCTTCGTCTTATTTTTCCTTAGATCTTTATAACTTTTTAGATTTTTCCTGAATTTTTCGTATTTTTCCATTTAGTAGATTATTTTTAATCATTTTTCTTTAGTTTAAATTTTCGAAAATACATTAAAAATAGAAATAATTTTCAGAAAAATACAAAAAAATAGTTTTTAGCATTAGAATAAATACTTTTAGGTTTACATTCAGTAAAATCATTTTTACACCTTTTAGATTTTAATTTTCATTTTTGAGCTTTTAATTTTAAGTTTAAAAATAGGATTTTAATTTTAAAAATAGTTAAAAATAGTTTTCTGAGTTTTTAAGTTACTTTAGACTTTTATAAGTTTAAAAATCATTTTTCTAAAATTTTAGGACTTAATTTGCTATTTTTTAGGATTTAATTAGATTAAAATAGTTTTTAATTCATAATAAATTCAAAAATAACCAAAAAATTATTTTTCTTTTTCTAAAAATTTTCTTTTGTCTTA
>BQNB010178787.1:1912-12837 GCA_026074375.1 Tanacetum coccineum
AATTTTACCCCCTAACCAATCACACTAAATTAACCAAATTAATAACAGAAATTAACCTAATTAATAACAATATAAATTAACTAGAGTTACCTACATTTTTTGGTCCTTATGGTTTGTCAGATATAACGGTTTTAGTCCAATAGATTTAAACGTAACGGATCTCGTCCATTTTTGGACTAAACCTGTTATACTCGACAAACCACAAGGACCTAATGTGGAGCAAAATTGGACCAAAAATAGACGAGATCCGTCTATTGGACTAAAACCGTTATACCCAGCAAAAACCAAAAATGTAGTTAATAACTCAAATAGCTATATAAATAAAACAATGAACAGAGAGTAACAAATAAATGTACTAAAATGTAAGATATCAAACTAATTTAAAATCAATAATGGAGGTAATTAACCTGTGGCTTCCGGTTCCAAAACGACACGAAAAAGATTATACACACGGTCAACGATTTTGGTAACTGTTAGGTTTTTTTCTGTTGAAGAAGTGTTTACAGAGCTTTCTCTGGCGGATGCGGTGGTTTTGGTAGGGAGGTTTGTGTTAAACGCCGTCGTCATTGTGTTTTGGTTATTGATTTGGCGGAGGATTATTATGTCGTAAATCTGAATGTCTGTTGAGTTTGGGTTGATGCTAAAACTTTTTATAAGGGTAGAGTTCCATCTACTTTCTAATTTGGGCCTTCATATATTTACTTGCTCAACCCAGCCCCTCACTTGTAACACCCATTTAATTAGTCATCAATATCATTTAAATTGTAACAACCCAATTAATTTAACATTGTAACGCCCTTCAATAATTATTAAAGAGTGTAACCGCTAAAATCACTACTATCGATAATGACGAGACTTGGATACGCCCGTGCATTGCACCAGACTTGTTTTTGTGTAAAATCTTGTTGTTAATTATATAAAGCATAATATAAGTTTATATTTCGGCGGTTGGGTTTGAAAGACGTGTTGCGTTGCACCGGAATTGTTTTTGTGTAAAAATCCAACTATTAAATCAACACACTTATTAATTGAGCCAATTTTTTTCCTCAACGTTTGTTCCAAGCCCACCTAAAAGTTTAACATCAAAATCATGTCGCCTATTTAAGTTTTCTTTCAACTACATTTTGCGTTCATACCCGTGCGATGCACGGGCTTTGTTTTTCGATAAAAATATGAAATTTTGCATATGTATAAACTTTTTTTATCTATTATTATGAACTTTTGATTACGTTAAATCATCAATTATTTTTTCAACCTTTTTAACTCTCGCTCAATCCATAACTGACTTTTAATTTTATGTTAATATTAATATGAACCTTGATTTATTGACTGAACTAAATCACAATCAATGCTTTCCGTTACAAAAGTAAATCATAATCAATTAATGATTTTCGTTACGAAAATAAATTGTAATCAATTCTTTTGAATACCGTCAAAGAATTTAGAGACTAATTTGTACACTTTTCAAAGCATGGATTACACCATTTGATCTACCACTATTCTTGCCTTTGTGCGAACAATTCCTTTTTTGCCGTCTTCTTTACATTACGTGTAGCGTACTGATGACGTATAGTACGTACAACAGACCTCTGGGCGTGGACTGTACTAATCACTTTTGGACCCTGGCCTTGGCCCCGATATGGCAACATTCAATCTGCACTTAATATGATTAGTCAAAATCCAATCAGCATTTAATGTGATTAATCTGTGATTAGTCAACATCCAATCAGCATTTAATGTGACTAGTCAACATCCCATCAGCATTTAATGCGATTTATCAACTATTTCAATCATACATTATATATATGCATTTAGTGGATTTGGTCAACCTATATAAAGAGGGTCCTCTCACACCCCAAAAGGTTGAATTTCCTCAACCCTTTCTTTATATTAAAGAGGGTCTCTCACACCCCAAAGGGTCTATTCCCTACGGTAAGACACCTTTACTTGTATAGGAAGTCATACAATTACTTGGTTTATGCAGGATCAACACGAAGATGGCTGTCGACCGACCAATAAGCAATCTTGAACCATCTCGCACCCGCTTACATTATTTTGTACCAATAACGTACCCAACGTTGTTTAATGACATTTTTTTAATTGTTTTGTACAAAAATTATATATAATTGATGAATTCTTCCAAGATAACGTGAAATGTCACACGGATTTTCTATCTCTTACTTGACGTGTTCATAACCGACGTGTTCATAAGCCCGTTGCATTATTATGCAGCACTAAAGCTTGTCTTAGTGCTACCTTAGAAGATGGTGAACTATACAAATTTGCTCCATTTCGTTCAACAACATTTGTAGAAGATGACTCGTTGGACCTTGAAAGTAACAATGCTTTCAAGCGTTCGATTTCGGATGTTACAGTATATAACATCAGTAATGGTAGTTTCATTTACTATTTACCTTAAAAGCAAGTTTTGGGTCACACAAGTTGCATGTTATTTATAAATGAGTGCACTACTCAGGCTCAAACATGTGATATAAAGATACAAGTTACCACTCAGAGCAAAAGAAATAACATGGAAATACAGTATAATGATAGAAAGTCCTAGTAAAGGTTTTTTGTTGCAACATTTGTTCAAGATCCGATATCCTAGTAGCAGTAGAATTCCCGCGTTGCCCTTCCTCCTGTGTAGTCTATGTTCGCATAAATGCTGTCGTAAGGGGTATGTAGAGCATAATGCACATTAAAGTAAAGAAACGACATAGTGGCTAATTAACGTGAATCTTATACGCTCCCTACATTATAACATTGTAAAGCCAAACCTCCTAGAGGGCCTAGACCCATAGTAGCTTACCATGTTACCACGTTCACAAATATACATAATTTTTACCCCCTAATCCAATCACACTAAATTAACCAAAATTAATAACAGAAATTAACCTAATTAATAACAATATAAATTAACTAGAGTTACCTACATTTTTTGGTCCTTGTGGTTTGTCGGATATAACAGTTTTAGTCCAACAGATTAAAACGTAACGGATCTCGTCTATTTTTGGTTGACCCGTAACACTTTTGGTCCATTTTTTTGGGACTAATCTGTTTTACCCGACTAAACTCAAGGACCAATGTGGAACAAATTGGACCCAAATAGAGAGATCCGTTCTATTTGAACTTAAAACCGTTATACCCGGCAAAAACCAAAAATGTAGTTAACTCAAATAGCTAATATAAATAAACAATGAACAGAGAGTAACCAAATTAATAACAAAATGTAATAAATAAACATAATTAAAATCAATAATGGAATTAACCTGACGGCTTCCGGTTACCAAAAACGACATGAAAAAGCTTATACACACGGTCAACGATTTTGGTCAACAAGTTAAGGTTTTTCTTCTATCGAAGAAGTGTTTTGCAGAGCTTTCCTCCGGCGGATGCGGTGGTTTGGTAGGGAGGTTGTGTGTCACGCGCCGTCGTCATTGTGTTTTGGATATTAAGGAGGATTATTATGTCGTAAACTGAATGTCTGTCTGAGTTTGGGATGATGCTAAAACTATTTATAAGGTTAGAGTTCCATCAACTTTCTACTTTTGGCCCTTCATATATTTAAACTGCTCAACCAAGGCCCCTCACTTTGTAACACCCCATTTAATCTTAGTCATCAATTATATTATAATTGTAACAACCCATTTAATTTAAAATTGTAACGCCTTCTTTAATTATTAAAGTGTGTAACCGCTAAAATCAATATATCGATAATGCGAGGATTGGATACGCCGATGCTTGCACTCCAGACTTGTTTTTGTGTAAAATCTTTGTTGTTAATTATATAAACGCATAATATAAGTTTTTTATATGTTGAGCGGTTGGTTTGAAGAAGTGTTGCGTTGCACCGGAATTCTTTTTGTGTAAATCATCTATTAAATCTCAACACACTTATTAATTGAGCCAATTTTTTTCTCAAGTTTGTTCCAAGCCCTACCTAAAGTTTAAACATCAAAATCCATGTCGCATATTTATGTTTTCTTTCAAACTACATATTTGCGTTCAATACCCGTGCGATGCACGGGCTTTGTTTTTGGATAAAAATATGAAATTTTGCATATGTATAAACCTTTTTTCATCTATAATTATGAACTTTTGATTACGTTAAATCATCAATTATTTTTTCAACCTTTTTAACTCTCGCTCAATCCATAACTGACTTTTAATTTTATGTTAATATTAATATGAACATTGATTTGTTGACTGAACTAAATCACAATCAATGCTTTCCGTTACAAAAGTAAATCATAATCAATTAATGATTTTCGTTACGAAAATAAATTGAAATCAATGCTTTTGAATACCGTCAAAGAATTTAGAGACTAATTTGTACACTTTTCAAAGCATGGATTACACCATTTGATCTACCACTATTCTTGCCTTTGTGCGATCAATTCACTTTTTTTGCGTCTTCTTTACATTTCGTGTAGCGTAATGATGACGTATAGTTTGTACGACAGACCAAGGGAGTGGACTGTACTACTCACTTTTTGGACCCTGGCCTTGGCCCGATATGGGCATCATTCAATCTGCACTTAATATGATTAGTTCAAATTCCAATCAGCATTTAATGTGTTTATAATCAATCAGCAATTTAATGTGATTAATCTGTTGATTATGTAACATCCAATCCGCTATTTAATGTGATTAGTCAAACATCCACCATCAGCCATTTATGCGATTTGTCAACATTACAATCATACATCTAATATGCATTTAAATGTGATGGTCACCTATAAAGAGGGTCCTCTCACACCCTAAAGGTATGATTTCCCTCACCCTTCTTCTATATAAAAGAGGGTCATCTCACACCCCCAAAAGGGTCTATCCTACGGTAAGGCACCTTTACTTGTAAAGGAAGTCATCCAATTACTTTGTTTAGTGCAGGATCCAACCCGAAGATGGCTTGTCGACCCGACCCAATAAGCAATCTTGAACCATCTCGCACCCGCTTACATATTTTGTACCAATACGTACCAACGTTGTTAATTGACATTTTTTAATTGTTTTGTACAAAAATTCTATATAAAAGATGAATTCTTCCAAGATAAGTGAATGTTCACACGGTTCTATCTCTTACTTGACGTGTTCATAACCGACGTGTTCATAAGCCCGTTGCATTATTATGCAGCACTAAAGCTTGTCTTAGTGCTACCTTAGAAGATGGTGAACTATACAAATTTGCTCCATTTCGTTTCAACAATCTTTTGTAGATGAGCTCTCTGTTGGACCTTGAAAGTAACAATGCTTTCAAGCGTTCGATTTCGGACCTGTTACAGTATATAACATCAGTAATGGTAGTTTCATTCACTATTTACCTTAAAAGCAAGTTTTGGGTCACACAAGTTGCATGTTATTTATAAATGAGTGCACTACTCAGGCTCAAACTGTGATATTAAAGATACAAGGTACCACTCAGAGCAAAAATATAACATGGAATACAGTATAATGATAGAAAGTCCTAGTAAAAGGTTTTTTGTTGGCAACATTTGTTCAACGATCCGATATTCCTAGTAGCAGTAGAATTCATCGGGTTGCCCCTTCCTTCCTGTGTTAGTCTATGTTCGCATAAATGTGTCGTAAGGGGTATGTAGAGCATAATGCACATTAAAGTAAAGAAATGACATAGTGGCTAATTAATGTGAATCTTATACGCTCCACACATATAACATTTACAGCAAACCTCCTAGAGGCCTAGCCCGTAGTAGCTTACCAGTTACCACTATCACAAAACATAATTTTACCCCCTAACCAATCACACTAAATTAACCAAATTAATAACAGAAATTAACCTAATTAATAACAATATAAATTAACTAGAGTTACCTACATTTTTTGGTCCTTGTGGTTTGTCGGATATAACGGTTTTAGTCCAATAGATTAAAACGTAACGGATCTCGTCCATTTTTGGTTGACCTGTAACCACTTTTGGTCATTTTTGGACTAAACTGTTATACCCGACACAACCACAAGGACAAATGTGGAACAAAATTGGACCAAAAAAATAGACCGGATATCCGTCTATTGCAACTAAAACCGTTATACCGGCAAAAAACCAAAAATGTAGTTACTCGAATAGCTAATATAAAATAAAACAATGAACAGAGAGTAACCAAATTAATAACAAAATGTAATAAATAAACATAATTAAAATCAATAATGGAATTAACCTGACGGCTTCCGGTTACCAAAAACGACATGAAAAAGCTTATACACACGGTCAACGATTTTGGTCAACAAGTTAAGGTTTTTCTTCCGTCGGAGAAGTGTTTTGCGAAGCTTTCCTCCGGCGGATGCGGTGGTTTGTTAGGGAGGTTGTGTGTCACGCGCCGTCGTCATTGTGTTTTGGATATTAAGGAGGATTATTATGTCATAAACTGAATGTCTGTCTGAGTTTGGGATGATGCTAAAACTATTTATAAGGTTAGGGTTCCATCAACTTTCTACTTTTGGCCCTTCATATATTTAACTTGCTCAACACCAGCCCCTCACTTTGTAACACCCCATTTAATTTAGTCATCAATATCATTATAACATTGTAACAACCCATTTAATTTAACATTGTAACGCCCTTCAATAATTATTAAAGAGTGTAACCGCTAAAATCACTACTATCGATAATGACGAGACTTGGATACGCCCGTGCATTGCACCGGACTTGTTTTTGTGTAAAATCTTGTTAATTATATAAAGCATAATATAAGTTTATATTTCGGCGGTTGGGTTTGAAACGGAATTGTATTTGTGTAAAAATCAAACTATTATATTAAATTAACACACTTATTAATTGACCCAATTTTTTCCTCCAAACCCACCTAAAAGTTTAACATCAAAATCATCTCGCCTATTTAAGTTTTCTTTCAACTACATTTTACGTTCATACCCGTGCGATGCACGAGCTTTGTTTTTCGATAAAAATATGAAATTTTGCTTATGTATAAACTTTTTTTATCTGTTATTATGAACTTTTGATTACGTTAAATCATCAATTATTTTTTCAACCTTTTCAACTTTCGCTCAATCCATGACTGACTTTTAATTTTATTTTAATATTAATATGAACATTGATTTGTTGACTAAACTAAATCACAATCAATGCTTTCCGTTACAAAAGTAAATCATAATCAATTAATGATTTTCGTTACGAAAAGAAATTGTAATCAATGCTTTTGAATACCGTCAAAGAATTTAGAGACTAATTTGTACACTTTTCAAAGCATGGATTACACCATTTGATCTACCACTATTCTTGCCTTTGTGCCAACAATTCATTTTTTGTCGTCTTCTTTACATTACGTATAGCGTACTGATGACGTATAGTACGTACAACAGACCCCTGGGCATGGACTGTACTAATCAAATATGGACCCTGGCCTTGGCCCCGATATGGCAACATTCAATCTGCACTTAATATGATTAGTCAAAATCCAATCAGCATTTAATGTCATTAAAATCCAATCAGTATTTAATGTGATTAATCTGTGATTAGTCAACATCCAATCAGCATTTAATGCGATTAGTCAACATTCAATCATATATTAATATGCATTTAATGTGATTAGTCAGCTATAAAAAGGGTCCTCTCACACCCCAAAAGGTATGATTTCCTCACCCTTCTCAATATAAAAGAGGGTCCTCTCACACCCTAAAAGGGTCCATCCCCACGGTAAGGCACCTTTACTTGGAAAGGAAGTCATCCAATACTTTGTTTAGTGCAGTATCCAACCCGAAGATGGCTTGTCGACCCAACCCAATAAGCAATCTTAAACCATCTCGCACCCGCTTACATATTTTGTACCAATACGTACCAACGTTGTTAATTGACATTTTTTAAATTTTTTGTACAAAAATTCTATATAAATGATGAATTCTTCCAAGATAAGTGAATGTTCACACGATTCTATCTCTTACTTGACGTGTTCATAACCGACGTGTTCATAAGTCCGTTGCATTATTATGCAGCACTAAAGCTTGTCTCAGTTCTACCTTAGAAGATGGTGAACTATACAAATTTGCTCCATTTCGTTCAACAACATCTATTGAAGATGACTGGTTGGACCTTGAAAGTAACAATGCTTTCAAGCGTTCGATTTCAGACCTGTTATAGTATATAACATCAGTAATGGTAGTTTCATTCACTATTTACCTTAAAAGCAAGTTTTGGGTCACACAAGTTGCATGTTATTTATAAATGAGTGCACTACTCAGGCTCAAACATGTGATATAAAGATACGGGTCACCACTCTGAGCAAAAGAAATAACGTGGAAATACATTATAATGATAGACAGACCTAGTAAAGGTTTTTTGTTGCAACATTTGTTCAAGATCCGATATCCTAGTAGCAGCAGAATTCCCGCGTTGCCCTTCCTCCTGTGTAGTCATTGTTCGCATAAATGATGTCGTAAGGGGTATGTAGAGCATAATGCACATTAAAGTAAAGAAACGACATAGTGGCTAATTAACGTGAATCTTATACGCTCTACACATATAACATTTACAGCAAACCTCCTAGAGGCCTAGCCCATAGTAGCTTACCAGTTACCACTATCAAAAAACATAATTTTACCCCTAACCAATCACACTAAATTAACCAAATTAATAATAGAAATTAACCTAATTAATAACAATATAAATTAACTAGAGTTACCTATATTTTTTGGTCCTTGTGGTTTGTCGGATATAACGGTTTTAGTCCAATAGATTTAAACGTAACGGATATCTTCCATTTTTGGTTGACCCGTAACACTTTTGGTCCATTTTTGGACTAAACCTGTTATACCGGACAAACCACAAAGACCAAGTGTGGAACAAAATTGGACCAAAAATAGACGAGATCCGTCTATTGGACTAAAACCGTTATACCGGGCAAAAACCAAAAATGTAGTTAACTCAAATAGCTAATATAAATAAACAATGAACAGAGAGTAACCAAATTAATAACAAAATGTAATAAATAAACATAATTAAAATCAATAATGGAATTAACCTAATGGCTTCCGGTTACCAAAAACGACACGAAAAAGCTTATACACACGGTCAACGATTTTGGTCAACAAGTTAAGGTTTTTCTTCTGTTGGAGAAGTGTTTTGCGAAGCTTTCCTCCAGCGGATGCGATGGTTTGGTAGGGAGGTTGTGTGTCACGCGCCGTCGTCATTGTGTTTTGGATATTAAGGAGGATTATTATGTCGTAAACTCAATGTCTGTCTGAGTTTGGGATGATGCTAAATCTATTTATAAGGTTAGGGTTCCATCAACTTTCTACTTTTGGCCCTTCATATATATAACTTGCTCAACACCAGCCCCTCACTTTGTAACACCCCATTTAATTTAGTCATCAATATCATTATAACATTGTAACAACCCAATTAATTTAACATTGTAACGCCCTTCAATAATTATTAAAGAGTGTAACCGCTAAAATCACTACTATCGATAATGACGAGACTTGGATACGCCCGTGCATTGCACCGGACTTGTTTTTGTGTAAAATCTTGTTGTTAATTATATAAAGCATAATATAAGTTTATATTTCGGCGGTTCGGTTTGAAAGACGTGTTGCGTTGCACCGGAATTATTTTTGTGTAAAAATCCAACTATTAAATCTACACACTTATTAATTGAGCCAATTTTTTTCCTCAACGTTTGTTCCAAGCCCACCTAAAAGTTTAACATCAAAATCATGTCTCCTATTTAAGTTTTCTTTCAACTACATTTTGCATTCATACCCGTGCGATGCACGGGCTTTGTTTTTCGATAAAAATATGAAATTTTGCATATGTATAAACTTTTTTTATCTATTATTATGATCTTTTGATTACGTTAAATCATCAATTATTTTTTCAACCTTTTTAACTCTCGCTCAATCCATAACTGACTTTTAAGTTTATGTTAATATTAATATGAACATTGATTTGTTGACTGAACTAAATCACAATCAATGCTTTCCGTTACAAAAGTAAATCACAATCAATCAATGATTTTTGTTACGAAAATAAATTGTAATCAATGCTTTTGAATACCGTCAAAGAATTTAGAAACTAATTTGTACACTTTTCAAAGCATGGATTACACCATTTGATCTACCACTATTCTTGCCTTTGTGCGAACAATTCCTTTTTTGTCGTCTACTTTACATTACGTGTAGCGTACTGATGACGTATAGTACGTAAAACAGACCTTTGGGCTTGGACTGTACTAATCACTTTTGGACCCTGGCCTTGGCCCCGATATGGCAACATTCAATCTGCACTTAATATGATTAGTCTAAACCAATCAGCATTTAATGTGACTAAAATCCAATCAGCATTTAATGTGATTAATCAACATCCAACCAGCATTTAATGTGATTAGTCAACATCCAATCAGCATTTAATGCGAGTCAACAATCAATCATACCTTAATATGCATTTAATGTGATTAGTCACCTATAAAAGAGGGTCCCCTCACACCCAAAAGGTATGATTCCCTCACCCTTCTCAATAGACACACATACTTCTGATAACTTGTATTCTTACTCTCACGCTGGAATCTAATCGTGGAGTCCGTCCCCATGGTAAGGCTAACAGTTTACCTTTACTTGTGCAGGAAGTCATCCGATTACTTTGTTTAGTGCAGGATCCAACCCGAAGATGGCTTGCCGACCCGACCCAATAAGCAATCTTGAACCATCTCGCACCCGCTTACATATTTTAAACTAACACGTACCAACGTTGTTAATTGACATTTTTTAATTGTTTTGTACAAAAATTCTATATAAAAGATGAATTCTTCCAAGATAAGTGAATGTTCACACGGTTCTATCTCTTACTTGACGTGTTCATAACCAATAACCAACAGGTTATTGATATGCATGTTTCATTATTTTGACACAAAATTAGGCATTTTTTTTAAGTAACCTATTTATTTCATATGACGAAGTTT
>BQNB010178789.1:2800-12836 GCA_026074375.1 Tanacetum coccineum
GTTTAATGGTTAAATCATGTGAAAACTAGGGTTAGGGTTTGTGAGATTAAATTGGGGGAAATGTCGAGTGTGTGTTTTTTATACTGGGACGACTGCTAACATGTTTGTTTGCAAAAGAGACATAAACTGGAATGACGTACAGACCGTCTGCGTAGAGAAACATTTACAGGTACATGTAACTCTTGAGTACGACATGGAACTGAGGTCGATTGACGCACACTTGGACCAACAACATTTGCAGCAACATGTGACCCTTCAACACAACATGGAACTGAAGTCGATTCACGCACACATTGTTTCTGGTTTTTTTCTAACACCTCTTTGATCAGATTATAAGCCTATTTGAAACCGAAAGAAATTGCAAAAATATAATTTTCACAAAAAAACATGCCTTTAAAAATTATAAAATTTTCAATTTACTAAAGGTTATTAACTTAAACTAATAAGCCATAAACTCAAAAGCCTAAACAATGACCTTACAGCTTTTCCAAGAATTACAGGTGGTACTCAACGGATGCGTTTCTGCTTTCGCCTTCTTTTTAGCCCATTCTAACGACCCTTTACTTCCATCTTTCGCCTCCTGGACAGCCTGCCACGTAAAAACAAAACCCTAAATTCCAAACCCGCATAATTAAACACAATCAAACCCAAAACTATCAAATTCCAACTTAATTAAACACAAATTAAGCAAAATCTAAAAAACCCAAAATAAAAACCTAAAAACCCAAATCAATATTTAAGACTCTTTGATGGTTTTAGTGTTATTGGGTTTCAAGGTTACTGATTCTGAATTGTAATTGAGGATTAAAAAAACTAATTGCGATCTATATTGAAGTTTTTGTTTTTGGGTTTGCTGATAAAGTCTCTTTTGTGGGTTGTGATATTGATTATTTGATTAATAGTGGGAGTTACATACCTCGAAGTTGGATAATCCCAGTCCCTTCCCCTTCTTCATATTAATAACAGCCGAATTTATTGAAAGAGAATGAAGAGGAAAGACACAGATGAAGGGGTGGAAGCTATTATGGAACCCTGCACACTCATAAAAATACCCCTACACATTTAATTAAACAACTAAATCATTAGAGTTAGTAAGATAAGATAAGATAAGATAAGATGTAGTATATTTGTGTACAAGTGAAGTTATTTAGGTGGTGATGTCGTTTGTGTTATTACACTCTGTTGCCGTGATGTTTGTTGAAAAGAAAAATTGATGTGACGCTATAACAAACATTACCACCAACATAAATAGGTTTTTTTTACCAAAAATTTAAAAAATACTACCATTTTCTATAGTTAAGCACAACCTTTAAGAGTAACGGGTGTCCAACGTTTTTTCGGAAAACACAACACGACGGTGCCACAAGCATACCGTGGCTTGCGTTGTCCCGTCTCGCGCCGTCGTTGCCAACCGAGATGGTCTGAGTTTTTTTTTGTTTTTTTATTGTATTTTTGTTTAAGTGGGATCTAGGGGTGCACGACGGCACTATGAATGTGGTGTTAATGTGTTATGGAAAGATGTAGGGCTAAGCAAAACCAACCGAAAACCGAACAAAACAGATAAACCGAGCCGAACCGAACCAACAGAAATCAAACCGACCATTTTCGGTTCAGTTTTCGGTTTTGTATATTTAAGGTTTTTGGTTTTGGTTTTTCTCGGTTCGGGTTAAAACAAGAAAAATATGTCTAAACTATCTACTCGATGCGCTTTTGCTCGGTCCGGTTCAGTTCTCGGTTTTGCTCGGTTCACTTTCCTCCGGTTTTCGGTTCATGTTTTTCTCAAAGTCGGTTTTCGGTTCGGTTTGGTTTTCAATCGATGCTCACCCCTCAAAGAGTTTTTTTTGTGTTGTGATGGATTCTAGTGTTATGGGAAAAAGTGCGTTTTTCATAACACCAACAAGAACACATTTTGGGTACCAAATTCTAGGAAATTTAAATTCTTGAGAATTTAAAATTTTGAAATTTAAAATACATTCGCATGTTTGGTTGACAAAAATTCATAATATTTTAAAATTTGTCACTATGTTTCTTGCAACCTTTTTAGAGAGTGACGTATAGAGGCGTCAAAGAACTCGACTTGACCTCGATTAAGCCTATTCGGATCGGGTTACTCATGTAAAAAAAATTATTCGAGTTATTCGGGTCAACCCGAGTAATCCGAATACTAAATAGGGTCGGATATCAGGTTGAAATTTTTTGATAACTCGGGTTTGGGTCGACCTGATTGACCTGAATATATATATTTTTTTAATATAAATTTTATAAATATTCTATTTAAACGAGTACAAAAAGCATTTTTATTACATTTTACTCGTATTCGGGTTGACCTGAAGCCGAACGGACCCGATCCGAATTGACACGAACCAACCAACCTGAATTCAAATACGATCATGTTCAGGTATGAAATTTTTAATATTAACTAGACTTTGACCAGACCAGAATTGACCCGAACCCGAACAACCCCACACCCTTAGTGATGGATTTCCCTTAATTTAAAAAAACAACATGAAAAATACAAGAAGAAAGAAAGTTAATTTTTTTTAAGTAAACTAAAATTCATCACTTTTGAGAGGCATTCTAATTGTCCCATTTTAATAATTTGTGAAATTTTAAATTCATTCATTTGAGATAACACAATATTTAAAAGAAATTAAAATACAAATCTATACTATTATATAAAACATTTACAATGTGAGTCCCATCAAAAATTAAGATAAAGATGTGCAATCTTGACCATCCATCTTATTTTAGAAAACCACACCATAGAGTGACATGTGTCACTTCTTAATTAAAAATTCACTTTTATTTTCAATTTGACATATCTTTTTATCTATTTATTTTTTTTATGATTTAATTTTATCGTATTTTGACTATTTTCTAAAATTTCGTGATCTTTAATTCAATATTCATTTTGATACATTTTTATATATTTTTAGCTTTTCACATTTTTAGTGTGTTCATTTTGAATTTTTTAACAACTTTAACTTTAATTTGAATACAAACTTGATTCGTAAAAGATATATACTTTTGGAGACAATGTTTGATGGGTAAGAGAGTGTGAGTCTTTATACAAGCGAGAATGATGTTAATATGATGTTGCGTGAAAGCTACGAAAACCCAAACAAACGAATTCTCTAAGCGGGTAGAAAATTACGGAGCAAGTTGAGTTAGCAATTTTTATCGCCGCTATGCGTCCAACAACTAGTAGAATAAAATGCCCAATATACCTTAACCAAACACTTTTCTTTTTCTTTTTCTTTTCTAAGCTTTATTTGTGTTAATGACGAAAACACCCCTATTATCACACTACAATTTACATAAACCAACCACCCACCACTATAAAAAACCCCCATCATTCTTTCATTTCTTTTCATAAACCCCAAATTCCAGAACCTTCTTCTTCTTTCTCAACTTTCCAATGACGTCATCCTCTCATCTCGCTGCAAAGGCGAAGGACGCATTCATCGACGAAGACTTCGAACTCGCCGTTAACTACTATTCTCAGGCCATCGCTTTCGATCCTAACAGCTCTCACCTTTTCTCTGACCGCGCTCAGGCCAATATTAAACTCAATAACTTCAGCGGTATATATAACATATTCTCATTCTCTTACTAATAGACTCATTATATCACGTGTTTGACTGCATTTGTAACAACTTATGCATAATCTATTGAATATATCTTTTATTCTGTTACAATTCTGTTATTAACATACTGATTATATCGCCTGTTGAAATAGATAATATTCTGTTACTTATGCATAGTGTATTGAAATAAATAAGTAATGAACTGATTATATCATGCTTGTAAACCTAACTTTTGTAATTCATAGAGTTTGATGTGTAGTGTAGTGTAAATAGAATGATAGACAATGCTATTGAATAACTTTAGTGCGTTTGTTGATGTTTGGGATACTTTTAAGCCTGAATTTGTAACTAATTGATGATTGAATACTACATATGCATAATGTATTATTCAATATACGCAAACCTACCTTTCGTTATCGTGTAGAGTTTGATTAGTAATTTTGTCTATATGAGATGTCGTAATACACAATCGGATACTGTTTGCCTTTTAAGTTAGTGGTAGTGATGATGTATTATGTCGCCTGTTATGGATACTCGTAAACCTAGCTTTCTTAATTCTTATAGAGTATGATTAGTCATTTGGTGTATATAATGCTACTGAATATACTTGTTTTTTAACCTATTTATAAGATGTTGATTGGATAGTGTTTACTTTTTGAGTTAGTGGTAATGATGATGAGTTATCGATACTCGTAAACCTAGCTCTCATAATTCTAAAGACTTTGATTTGTATATTAGCTAATGATGGTGAGTAACTTGAGTTCATTTGTTCGTTTGTGTTGTAGTAGTGTAGATACTTTTAATCCTAATGACCTAATGTTGAGATTTAGTAATTTATTAAATTGAGTAGTGTTTAATTTATAGATAAACTGGTTTGCTCGACTTGCACATGTGGATTGTGTACTTGCTTCCTAAGAATTAGGGCATATAGTTGTTTACTAAGAATTAGGATGGGGTTTTGTATACTTCTGAAAACCAAGTGTGCAGGACGTATGCTGTATTAAGGCGTACTACTGCAATTTTGAAAGATCTTGTGGTTTGTGTTGTGGACTTGCTTGATATGCGATTGGGCAAAACATCTTATGGAATATGTATGGCGTCGGGTTTTATCTAGGTACTATTATTGTGAAGTAGGTTATGGTATGTGAATGTGGACTTGCTTGATATGCAATTCCGGGGGATATCTTGTGGGGATGGATTGTATTGTGAGCACTTCTGATCTTTATGAATGACTTTTGATTGTTATTACTGATACCTATATTGTTTATCTAATACATAAATCACTTACAATTTTTTTTCTATTGGAGCAGAGGCTCTTGCTGATGCAAGCAAAGCAATTGAGTTGGACTCTTCAAATGCAAAGGCATATCTGCGCAAGGGGTGAGTCTCGTTGAACAATTAGTGTTGATTACATTCTTGTTTCTACATAATGTGCTCATTTGTCTGTTTCCTACCCAACTTTCATATAAGTAGGCGGTTCTTATATTCTTTGTATCACTGTGCTTCATATGTAGGATTAAGATATGTTTGTCAGTGTGGTGATGTCAGTGTTTGATAGTTAGTGATACTTTTGTGTATAGTTTAACTCTATTGTGATCCATAGCCGGCTCTTTTTCTGAAAAGAATACAAGAATTCGAAGTTTATGAATGTTGGAAGCAATATTCTGAATTAGATCGTGAACTGACAAGAAATGAAGTATATTAGTTTCAGGAAGTACTTTAAGTTGTTGAGAGCAATGTCACTTATATATATATATATATATATACGTTATTCTATGGCCATCACAGAATGATAAAGCTACAAATCAATATGGTATTTTAGTATGATTTGAATAGGATCAAGCTTTGAAAATTTCTTATTGCACCCGTTCCAAAACTTAATATGCCTTAGCTTCATGATACCGATGCTGAATGTATGTGGCGCGTTGCAGCCTTCATGATTTGCAATGACATGTCGCCTACTACATTGATCACCTTGCTGAATGCTCTTTTCACGCTGTCCTTGCAACAATACTAGCCCATGTGATTTTTTTAATATGTTCGTGTTTTGTATCTGACATTCTGACTATCTTTGAATATTATAGTAACCTTTTCATCGTGTTTTGCAGAACGGCGTGTTTTAGTCTTGAAGAATATGACACTGCCAAAACAGCCTTTGAAGCTGGCTGTAAATTAGCTCCGGACGATGCAAGATTCACAGATTGGATCAAAAAGTGTGAAAAGTGTATTGCAGGTAATTAAATAGTAAATACACACAGACATGCTATTAATGTTGAAATCTGATTGTTGGTTTTGTGAGAGCTAAGGCGAAAAGTCTTTGTGGTTTTTTACTTCAATTTTTTTTTGGCCTTTCTTTTCATATAATTTTGTTTTTCTCGCACGTCATTTGGAAGGATTTAGTATTCCAATAGACACCGATTTGAGATAGGCTTCAATCAATTCTCAAGTCTCTTAACTTTTTGTGGTGCAAGAAATAACCAAGTTTTTGGGATTTAATTCGTATTACATTATAAGTTGTGTATAATTTTTATAACTGAGTGCTTTACTTTTGTAACAGAGGAAGATGGTGAGCTACCAACAGAGTCATTGGATGTAGCCCCTACTAATGTTGTGGCTTCGTCTCAAGCAACTGAGAAAACTGATGCAACTAGCGAGGTGATCGCCCCAACACCAGCCAAACCCAAATACAGGTAATAACCTGGTGGTTTATGTTATACTGGGAAATAAAAATCTTTTGTTGTGTTCTTTCTAATTGTACGTATATATGGGCGGCGTTAATATTGGCCTGTTGGTTGTTTGTGATCTCGTTTCTGATTGCATTTAACGTCAAAAAAATTCTGGTAACTCGGTTATTGCTGTGCCAGGCAACAATATATATCTTTTGAAGTTAGATAATTGGCGGGGTTTTCAGTAATGTATAATTTTATTCTTTGAGTAATGAAGTTAATAAGTTTTTAGAGTGTAGGAATTTTCAATGGGATATAGTTAACAAAATATACAATAGAGCAACTACAGATCTCATTAATGGAACCTAAATAGGTAAACTGAGGGATATCAAAAGATGAACAATAACTATATTTTAGCGGTGATTAGTGTTAGTATGAGTTATCATTGATGGACAGCTGTACGTAGAATAAAACAGTGAGACCCTTACGCAGTGTATCAGTTTTAGTTGTTTTGGTGATATATGAATCACATACAAATTATATATCTGCAGGCATGAATTTTATCAGAAACCAGAGGAGGTGGTTGTGACCATATTTGCCAAGGGAATACCAGCTAACAGTGTGTTTGTCAATTATGGGGAGCAAATTGTACGTTGGCATTTTATCTTTTCTCTTATTTTAAAAATTCTCATGGCTGTATTTTATGCGACTCCTTTCCTTCGCTCTTTGTTTTCAGCTAAGTGTAACTATCGACGTCCCTGGTGAAGATTCATACATTTATCAGCCTCGGTTGTTTGGAAAGGTGGTGTATATGAACTTTTCTTTTAACAGTAAAAGCAACTGATTTACCTCTTTCTGTGACCTGAAAGTTTTTACTGAACAAATAGTATGCATGATTGCATATGACACAACCTATATGCCAGCTAGTATTAAGGTTTTCATTGCTAGCTGTACGATCCTTTAGGCTAGTCGTACTCCATATTGTCGTAGTTATTGTTAGTAATTTTATTTAGAACAAAGCTAACAAAGAGGTGATTTTCTCTGTCGAATCAGGCATCAGTTGGAGTGGTTAAAATACTTTTGTCTTGTGTTCTATATTATGCCAATCATGGTTCACTCTGGTTGTACCACATGACCTAATTTTATTATTTCTCTTAATCAACAGATAGTCCCCGCCAAGTGCAGGCATGTTGTTCTCTCAACGAAAGTTGAAATCCGGCTTGCAAAAGCTGAATTGATACAGTGGACATCTCTCGAATATGGTGAAAACAGTTTGGTTGCACAACGAATCAATGTCTCTACAGGTAGGCCAATTTGCTATTTTAAAAATATAAGAGGTCGCATTTACTTACAAATGGGTCAATTATGGTTATATTTTATTTCCAATGGGTCAAATGGGTTTATCAAAAAATGGCATAGTAATAGTAAAAAGGTAATATAGTATAATTTTGGACTTATATCTGATGAGTTACTTATAAAAAGCTAATTGGTATTCTTTTGGACAAAAGCGTTTCAGGTCACCCAAACCACATACCAAAAGCTACCTGTTTGGATTAGAACTTGTAGCTTATAGTTTGAATACACTGAGTTCGTGCTTTGGGGTTATGTTTCCTCACAAATTCTGTTTGTGGTCCTTTCTGATCTTGGGACACTTTTCACTTTTTAAATATGTTATGTAGGTAATCAAAGACCCACATATCCTTCTTCGAGGCCAACCAAAGACTGGGATAAGCTTGAAGCTCAAGTGAAAAAGGAGGTATGGATTATGACCCAATAACTCACATAATTCTGTGTCCAGTGATAGTTGGGACCAAAGACACAAATCATGGTCTGGGTGGTGTGGCTAACCGCATCTGTTTTTTTTTTCTTTCAGGAAAAAGATGAAAAACTTGATGGCGACGCAGCTCTTAACAAATTTTTCCGCGACATATATAAAGATGCAGATGAGGATACAAGAAGGGCTATGCGAAAATCCTTTGTAAGACCATTTTTTTTATTTTAATGAAATAAAAAATCTCCTATCTGGCATTAATATTTTCCGCGTCAACACTGGATAGAATGGCCCTATCTTCTTTAAGATGACGACCTTTCGACCATTTACCTAGAGTCGGGACATTGAATGTGTCAAATGGGGCAAACTGGTCGAAAGTCGGTGTATGGAAAAGCTTATGACCTGTTACATCGCTTACGAGATAGTATGATTAGTAGTATCATCAAAAAAATGGACCAAGTGTTTGTTGGTGGGTCAACCTACCATGCCTGCTGTTTTGACCCAAACCCGATTTATTGATCCATACCCAACCTCATTTTTTTTTCTTTCTTTAGGAAATGGACATGACTGACTTGCATTAAAGTTTATTGTCACACATCTACTTTCTATCAATGTATTCCCTATTAGTTACCAGGTCTTGTTTTATTCTAACAGGTTGAGTCGAATGGGACAGTGCTGTCAACAAACTGGAAAGAAGTGGGATCGAAGATGGTGGAAGGAACCCCTCCAGATGGTATGGAAATGAAAAAATGGGAATATTAAAATGGTTCGGGAGTGAATTTAGTAGCCTTATGTTTGCTCTGTTTGGACCTTTTAATTGTTAGCTTGGCTATGCTTTGAAGCTGTCCATAGTCATTTTGTCCAAGTCGAAGTTAGCCTATCAAAATTTTAAATCTCTGCTTTAGCATATATGGATGATTGGGTCATTACTGTGGAAACTGATTTTACTGAATTCACATCGTTGATGTGCTACCAGTGCTGTGAAAGATCTTTAGTTCCCAGTTTGATCTTGTCTAGAGCTTAACCTTATGATTAACAACTGTCAACTAAAGCAAAATCTCCGGCTTGCTAACAGATGTGGAGATATGCGAAATGTGACAAGTTGATTACACTTTAAAACTATAAAAATAAATCGTAACTTTTCTACGCTAGCTTAAATGCGTGGAAAATCGCTTAAACCTACACCCTTCTGATTCAAAGCCAAATAATCTAGAACTCCAAACTTCTAACTAGCTAGAAATGTGGAAAAATGTGGAGGAGCTCCTATAGGCATTTTCCCCGATATATACCTGGTAGTACACCAAGTCAAGTAAGTGGTCTTGTGAGTTTAAAGATCTAAACTTTTCTTGAAAGATTCCTGGAGTACCGCTCCTGCATGTGTATGATATGCCCCTTGTTTTGTTTGATAAAGAAAGCAACCTCATACACGCATATCATTAATTAACACTGCCATTAACATGGCAAAATCTTCAGGAGTCATTGTAAACAGCTTCACAGGGCTTGAACAAAGAGCTGTTGACACACTCCGAGATGGTAAATGTACCCCGGACGGCTCAACTCCACCTATATATTTAATCGGGCCATTGATAACAGGTGGCAATCAAGTGGATCCCAGCGAATATGAATGCTTAAAATGGCTTAACTCCCAACCAAGTAGAAGTGTGGTGTTTTTATGTTTTGGGAGTTAAAGAAACAACAGCTGAAGGAAATAGCTATTGGGTTTATAACCAGGACTAGTGATAAGGGTCAGGTGGTGAAAAAGGGGCACCACGGCCTGCTATACTTAGTCATGACTTGGTGGGTGGATTTGTGAGTCATTGTGGCTATCGGACAACATGGGACTTGGGGTATCTCCTGGCACGAGTTAATACACATAATGAAATTAAAACATGTGTCAAAATTTAATGGTATATATAAGAAAAAAGAGTATGTTGTATGTCACTTTGTCCAAATAATAGTGAGTTTTCTTGCTGGAATTAGGTTTTATCATGTTTCGTAAACGTTACAGTGCT
>BQNB010178791.1:0-11333 GCA_026074375.1 Tanacetum coccineum
TTGATGTTTTCTAGCATAAGTAAAGTATAAATTCATTTCTCCGAGTTAAATTGGAGAAATATTTTTATGAGTTATTCTAACAGGTCTACTTGAGGGGAAGTAGAAGTCAAGTGGGGGGATATTTAATAACATCAGATAGTTAATACTTTTTAGTATCAAAATGCTTGTAAATACATGAAAACGATACTTAATCACTTCATATTTTGTTTATAGGAAGAATGCGAGCATTGGAGCAAGAGACGTAGGATTTGGACGTGGAAAACAAGTAAGAAGAATCTCAAGGCCAGTTACGGCGTAACCACCCCGTAAGAGTTACGCCGTAACCCAAATTAATGAAGAAATGAGTCATCACCACAGTTACGGCGTAACCATGACGTTAGCATTATGCCGTAACCTACCACGTTGAAGATGTATGATTCATCCTAGTCATAATTACACCGTAACACATTTTAAGCCTGGAATATGGAAGCCCACATCAGCATGGTTACGCCGTAACCATCTTCATCAGTTACCATGTAACCAAATCGAAACTTATAAATAGAGGCCTCATTCTGCACATTCAACATCAACCCTTCCACCACAGAACCAAAGGTCGATACAAGCTTCCAGAAGTCAAAGAATTCCACCAGAAGTCCAAAGGAGAAGTCACTTTACTTATTTTTTTAGCATTAATCATTCATAAACACATTCTGTAAGAATTATAATGTTTCAATCTAAGATCTCTTTTATTATTTCTTACTTTACTCTTGCTATGAGTGGCTAAGCACTTCAAGTGTTGGCCTACTTATGAATTTACTGATGTTATGATATGTTAAACTTAGGATCAGTAGGGTACTAGGGTAGGTTGGCATCTATACCTAGTGTAGGAATTTATCAAATTACCGCCTTAATCCCATTAAATACTTAAAAAGCTCAGGAACTCTTTCAGAAGGGGTTTATAATCTATCTAGGTTATAGACAGGTCTTTAGGATAGCTGGGGTTTAATCACTGCAACTTGGATGCCCTACCTTCGGGACTTTCGGGGAATTAGGATCGCAAGAAGTATAGAGTAGACCTAAAATGCCAATTCGGGTATGTTGATATTAGAACCACTAATAAAACGATATATAGACATTGCACTAGGAAACATGTCATAGCATTAGTAATGAAATAACTAGGTTAGCACACCTTTCTCCCTGGCTATTCTCAAATCATTTACTTTTCGCATTTATTTTCCTGTCAAAATTTAAATCAAATCAAAACCATTTTTAAAACTGACACATTTCAAATTAAAACTAATACAACTTAGTTCTTGGGACGACCTCTGATTTACCAACTCCTGCACTATATACGACCGAGTTCTCTGCCCGTTAGTGCGTGTAGACATCGATAGACGAGTTTTATAAAATTAAAACTTGCAAAATTTATTTAACAATTAATATGCATCAAGACCATCCACAAATTGGAATTCTTCAATCCATATTACCAATGGAGAAGGAATAAGGGTACGTTTTGGTAGCCTCCATTTTGATTTCTTTGCCACGACATCTCTTGATCGTACATGTTCCTAGGGGGATACATGTTTGACGGAGAGTATGCCATCACCAGAGAGTGCAAGTTTGATGTATAATTCTGGTTTTGAGTGTATGGTGGGTATATGTTGTTCGGAGGATAGACATTGTTGGGAGGGTATACATTGTTTGAGGGATATAGTTATTCAAAGGGTACACATTATTCGGACAGTATACGTTGTTTGGAGGACACACATTGTTCGGAGGGTACACGTTGTTTGGAGGGTACATGTGACACGTAGTCGTATCATTATGCGAGTATACCATGTTCAGAGGGTTATGTGCTCCCGAAGGGTTAAACGCTCCATTTTGGTTGCCAAATCCATTTGAATTCATAGGATATTGATGTTGGTATTATGGTATCTGATGCCTTGGGTAAGACCCTCCGTTCCCCTACCTGCCTTGATTCCGAGGTGGTGCAACGAGATCTTGTGTTGGTGAGAGTGTCATTCGTCTCTACTCAGTCTCCTTTAGGTGAATTTCTAACAAGGATGGAATATTTTGCATATTCTGATTCTTCATGACTGCTTGAGGCTGCGACTGAAACCCAGGCGGGCCCTCCATCAACATCTCTTCATCTACGTATTCGCTTGAGTATTTAAACCGAGTCATCACACCTCTTAACCGTAGCTCCCTCATACGCCTCCTCACGAGAGGCTCCAACTACGAGTAGTTTGCCATGAAAAAAGCTTCGTCAACCACGTGCATATCTGGATGCACCGGGGTGATAGGATGCGTTTGACTGGTGGAGGCTATGTTTGACATCATATTTGTGGGGTGTGGGTCGTGACCTGTGGATTTCTTGTGACCTCCCTTTCTTGACCTTTCGAGACTCCTCCGGATGACGTCATGAGTGTTGGAGACGAGGGTCTAGCATCAACCTTGATCGTCATATTGGTAAACATAAGTATCAAAGGTAGGATGAGAAAAAGGACCCCTACAAAAATATCAGTATTTCGAGATCCCACCCGATGTGATACTGATCGTATAATAAACTGCACCTTCTTGATCACTGCTCGAGCCGCAAGTTGGATACTTCAAAGAGCTCTAGGGTGATCTGAAGTAAGATAAAAAAAATGTTTGGGTCAGACGGAGCATAGGGTATAACCCTGTGAGCCAACTCCAACGTGTGAGTAAGACATTCGTGTAAAGTAGGCGTGTGTTTTCAATAGAGAAAGTAGAGAGGAAGTGAAATTATACTTGAAATGAATAAATGCACGGACTGTTTATAGGAAAATCCTAAGAATGTCCTAGAGGCTACCAAGATTCTCTCTTGGTTGGTCGAGATGAGCATGATCTCAACAACCAATTGAAGAGCTTGACAGTAGACAAAGGCGAAACTTAAGAGGGACAGGGGAGGGTGTTGGCCCTCCCAAAGTTTGGTCCCATTAATGCATAGTATTTGATAATTTTAGGCTAACCTTCAACTTCATATTTAATTATATGACCCACTTACAAATCAAGCATCAAATGTTATCAATCTAAGCATCATAGTTTTAAACATAATCTTCTCATCCGCTTCTACTTTTGAAACTCTACCCATCTGTAGTTGAAGGATTCATTGTTTCATCCTTTAATTATATATCAATGATCTATTTATTCAAGTTATTCAAGAATTTAGGGTTTTCGATTATTATACCGAATCTACACTGTTAAATTTGTTTTGTTTATCTTGTGAGCTGCTTCAATAATCTCTCTAGCCAAATGTGCTTCAATAATTATTCACCAAATTTCGCATCACTGACATTAAATATTGATAACGCCTAAATTGTACATGCTTTTAGCGGCGTTATTTATATATATTTTATCATTTCTCGTGAACTTTCAATACTTAATAGCATAAATTATGTGCAGGTTCACTTGAAGTCATCCTGAGCTCAAAAGAAATAAAGTTCAAGTGTTTTTTATTATTGGAAAGCAAGTTAGAAGAAAAGAAAAATCTCAAGGCTGAAAAAGGCATAAGTACGCCGCACTTACCCTTTGTGCGCCGCACTTCCAAGCGAGCTCAAGAATTAAAGTTCATTAAATGAAGATAGCATTAATACCCCAAGTACGCCGCACAAATACTTTTGTGCTTCGTACTTCTTCAATAAACATTAAATTCCCTTTGCATTTAATCACTAAGTGCGCCGCACAATCTTTTGTGCTCGCCGCACTTTTACCGCAAACTTAGCCTATAAATAGTGGCCGAATTTTCACATAATTCATCCATTCCTCACTTCACTTCATATCTCTCAGCAATCATATCTCCAATTCTTCACCCAAAACACACCATAAACCTTGAAGATTGAAGATCAAACCACAAAGAACGAAGAAGAATATAATAGAGTTATAAGAATAAAAGGTTGTATTTCAATTCCATACTTGCTACGGGGGGCATTTCGATCATTATTCTTACCTTGGAAATAGTATGTTTCTTGTTATTCCCTTATTATGAACTTCATAGCCATGAGAGGCTAAATCTCTCATGACTACTCGATGAAATAATATAATGAATAAGCGTTTGGTATAATTACGATCTTGTTAATCTTAAGCTTATGTTACAATCCTGTCGTATCTTATCTTATCAACTTTGATTATCAACTTTGATTATATACTCACATCGGTATAAGTCAAAAGACCCGTTGTGATCTATATAGTTTTAAAGATTTGTCTATGATCTTTATCGTCTGTGACGAGAAATCCACTTACGTTATTTGATAAACAAAATAGATTTGATATAATAGTAACTGGATTATTTGAGTGACACATTTAATCGAGTTAACCGAACATAAGTCTTAAGTTAAACAAGTTAATTTGTAAAAACGTCTTCTGACGAGAAAATACTTTCTATAAATTAAAGTCCTACGTCTAAGATCATAAATATTACTACTGCTTATAAGTTATTTAAAATTATCCGAGTAGTTATATTTCTCACATGTGTTAAAGTTTATTTTTTAGCTGATTATTCGACACTACGCAAATCTCTATTGACGACCTGGTCTTACCTAAAAAAGAATGTACTACATACGTGGGTTATCTTTGACCCGTGTGTTTCCATTTAATAAACGATAATCTCAGTCTTATAAATCTAAAGCTTTCGAAACACATCAAAAGTTTTTGGCGCCGTTGCCGGAGATTTCAAAAGTTGTTCTGTAATCAACCCTTTAAAAATAATTTTTAACATTCCCTCTTTTCAAAAAATCGCCGTACAGTTTTCTGGCAAACTAACCCAAACAAATTCTCCATTGGATGCATACACGTGCTTCCAACTCTGAACTTGTTGAACCATTACCTGAACCTGAACGTACTCTGAATCAAAGACTTCGTCAACGAAACAGAAGAGTTCCATTCGAACAAAGAAACAATCCACCTTAACAGCCGAGAATTTTCTATCCGCCAATTCTCGACATCAATTATTTTTGTCACTTCCTTGATATTCTTTGAAATTACGATCCAATGGATGATGAACCCATGTGGGCTACCGACCGTGTTGTCGCTCCTACTCCCGGTTCCGCAATAACCATTCCTGAAATCGCAAACAAATTCGCCATTAAAGGTAACCACTTGACTCTCATCAAGGGAAACCAATTTTATGGTAAAACCAAAACAGATCCTCACAAAACATTCATGAATTCCTTGGAATATGTGATATATTTAAATATAGAGACACCGAGAATGAAGTTGGCCGCCTAATGATGTTTCCCCTATCACTCACTAGAGAAGCAAAAACATGGCTGGACGAACTCAACGAAGGAACTATCAAAACATGGGATGAACTACGAACCACTTTCATTAGCCAATTCTTTCCCCCATCTCTTTTCGATTGACTCCTCGGAGAAATTCGAGCCTTTTCTCAACATGAAAACGAATCTCTAACCGATGCTTTGCTTCATATAAAGGAAATGCTCAGAAACTGCCATGGTCACAATATGTCCAAAGGCAACATTATCAAAATCTTTTACCATGGTCTCAACGAAATTACCTAAGAAGTTCTAAATGTCGTAGCTGGTGGTATTTTCCTATATAAAATACCAAATCAAGCTTATCAGCTTCTCAAAGACAAAGTCTTACTCAAGCTCGATTGGGCTAAAAACCAAAAAACCAAATCATCTCTTAAGAAAACCGTTGCTTTCGCCGCTGAAGGTAGCAGTAATTCTAACACTGACAAAATTATGGCTCGAATGGATGCCATGACCATGAAAATGGATGCTCAGTATAAAGATTTTCAATCTCGTTCAAAACAGTCAAACCTTGACGATGATGACATACCCATGTCACGTGAAGAAGAAGCCAAATTCATGCAAACTTTCCGTCGTACCCATTTTTACAATGATTACCGCAACCGTGATTCCAACCACAATAACTGGCGATCAAGCGGAATAAATGATTACAACCGAGACAACTATCAATCTCACTCTGATGATAAACCCGATCTTCAGAAACAACTAAGTGATTTCATCAAAGCTTAACACTCGACCAACTCTTTTGTCAAAGACACTTTTACGGATCTCAAAAACAAACTTGAAACAACAACCAAAAACCAGCAAGCCTCTATTCAAAATCTCGAAGCTAAATTCGACAGACTTGCTGACAAGCAATCTGGTCGACCTTCTGGATCTCTTCCTAGTAACACTCAACCTAACCCGAAAGGTAGCTCATCTAAACCTTACCAACCACCGCAAGCTTGAAATAAGCATGTGAATGCCTTATTTACAAGGAGTGGTAAACCCTATGACCCACCAGATAACCCAAATGATCAAAAAAACAGTTCTAAAACTCCTATCAACTTTGATAACGATGATGAAGATGATGAACCTACAGCTCAACCCAAACTTAAAACATCAACACCAGTCAAAGAAACACCAAAACTCAAACCATACAAACCAAAAATCCCATATCCTGAACGCCTCAGAAAAGAAAAGATGGAAGCTCAATATGGAAAATTCCTTGACATGATCCGAGCCGTTCGAATCAACGTACCTCTTGTTGATGTTTTAGCCGAAATGCCCAAATATGGAAAATTTCTCAAGGAACTCGTAAATAACAAACATAAAATCGAACAAATCTCAGCCGCTTTCCCCGGAAGTTTTCTTATTCCATGCAATTTCAACAAAGTTTTCTTATGTAATGCTTTAGCTGACCTTGGTGCTAGCATTAATCTCATGCCGTATTTCTTATATGCGAAATTATCTCTCGAAACTTTCAAACCCACTAAAATGAGCATAAGATTAGCCGATCGATCATTCCAATACCCTGTTGGAATAGCTGAAAATATGCTCGTTGAAGTTGGTAAATTCACCTTCCCTGCCGATTTTGTTATTCTAGAAATGGAAGAAGATAGTAAAGTACCCCTAATCTTAGGAAGACCTTTTCTTCACATTGCCAATGCAGTAATTCGAGTCAAACAAAAGCAACTCAATCTCGGAGTTGGAACTAAACGAATGATCTTTCACATAGATTCTACGATGAAACACTCCTATTCAAACGATGATACATGTTTCAGTATTGACGTCATCGATGAAATCTTAGAAGAAGATTCCGATGCTCTTATCGACGAAGGTAGTGAAATCCTTCATTCCATCGAAGGAATCATCCTTGAAGAAAAACTCTTTGCTGAATTCTATGAATTCATGGCAGTGACTGCCGATGAAAATTCTAAATCCGAATCTGACACTGAAGAACCACCATTCGAAAAAATCACTTTTAACACCGATTACAAGATGAAAATATCTATTGAAGAACCTCCTACGGATCTTGAACTCAAACCTCTTCCTGATAACCTGGAATATGTATTATTGGAAGAATCCTCTTTTCTTCTTGTTATCATATCATCTCAGCTTTTTAAAGAAAACAAAAAAAAACTCGTATCCCTTCTAAAAAGACACAAGCAAGCATTTGCTTAGAAAATAACAGACATTCCTGGAATTTATCCATCTTTTTGTAAACGTAAAATTTAACTCCTGGATGACAAAAAACTGGTTGTTCAAAAACAGAGAAGATTAAACCCAAACATGTAAGAAGTTGTAAAAAAGAAATAGTTAAACTGCTTGATACAGGTATCATTTATCCAATCGTCGATAGCCCTTGGGTAAGCTTGATTTACTGTATACCGAAGAAAGGTGGTATCGCAGTTGTTACTAATGAAAGAAATGAACTTGTCCCAACAAGAACTGTTATAGGTTGGAGAGTATGTATTGAATATCGAAAACTAAATGAAGCAACTGCAGAAGATTATTTTCCTTTGCTGTTTATGGACCAAATGTTAGAAAGACTCGCAGGAAATAAATACTTCTGTTTCCTCGATGGTTTTTCTGGATATTTTCAAATACCAATCGATCCTATGGACCAAGGAAAAACAACATTCACATGTCCTTTTGGTACATACGCTTATAGGCGAATGCCTTTCGGTTTATGTAATGCTCCAGCTACTTTCCAAAGGTGCATGTTGGCTATATTTCATGACATGATCGAAGAATCAGTCCAAGTATTCATGGATGATTTTTTAGTCTTTGGAAGCTCTTTTGATCACGGTCTAAACAATCTTAATAAAATGCTTCAACGTTGCAAAGATGCACATCTTGTCCTTAACTGGGAAAAATGTCACTTCATGGTTAAAGAAGGAATTGTGCTTGGACACAAGGTTTTTGAAGCAGGCCTCGAAGTCGATAAAGCAAATATCGAAAAAATCTCAAAACTTCCACCACCCACTCATATCAAAGGTATTAGAAGCTTTCTAGGACATGCCGGTTTCTACCGAAGATTCATTAAAGATTTCTCAAAAATCGCCCATCCTCTCACCAAGTTGCTCGAAAAAGATACTCCATTCGAATTCAATGACGAGTGTCAAAATGCATTCAAGATATTAAAAGAAAAGCTCACATGTGATCTTGTGAACGTAAGCCTAAACTAGAGTCTTCCTTTTAAACTCATGTGTGATGCAAGTGATTTTGTAGTCGAAGCAATCTTAGGTCAAAAAGAAGGTAGAAACTTTCATCTGATATACTTTGCAAGCAAAGCTCTCAACGCAGCTCAGCAGAACTATACAATCACTGAAAAGGAACTTATGACTGTAGTCTTTGCTTTTGACAAATTCCGATCCTAACTGGTATTATCAAAGATGATCGTACACACTGATCACTCAGCTCTTAGACACCTATTTAAGAAACAAGATGCTAAACCACGCCTTATCCGTTGGATTATGCTCTTACAAGAATTTGATATCAAAATAAAAGATAGAAAAGGTACCAAAAATGTTGCTGCTGACCACCTATCATGAATTGAAAATGAAGAAACAAGTGATGACAGTGAAGTCGATGATAATTTTCCTGGAGACACTCTTATGGAAATAAACACTGAAGACGAACCATGGTTTGCAGACTTTGCAAATTATTTAGCAAGTGACATCATACATAGAGGAATGACATATCAGCAAAAGAAATTTTTTTCTCAGACATCAAACACTACTTCTGGGAGGAACCCTACCTCTTCAAAGTATGTTCTGACGGTATGATCAGACGCTGTATCTCTGGACCAGAAACTCGAACAATTTTAGATCAATGTCACCATAGACCGACCAGTGGACATTATGGACCAAACACCACAGCTAAAAAAGTCTTAGACTCAGGTTTCTATTGGCCGACCATCATCAAAGAAGCTCATACTCAAGTTCGCCTTTGCTAAGCATGTCAGAAGATAGGAAATATTTCAAAACGTGATGAGATGCCCTTAAACAACATTCAAGTATGTGAAAATTTCGACATATGGGGTATCGATTTCATGGGACCCTTTCTGAAATCACACAAATTCGAATGCATATTAGTCGTTGTTGACTATGTTTCTAAATGGGCCGAAGTACAAGCTCTACCAACAAACGATGCCAGAGTTGTTATTACTTTTCTAAAGAAACTATTCTGTCATTTTGGAATGCCCAAAGCTCTTATAAGCGACAAAGGAACTCATTTCTGCAACAAGATAATGGAAAAAACCATGAAAAGATATGGAGTTAACCACCGATTCTCTACATCATACCACCTTTAAACGAGTGGTCAAGTTTAAAACATGAACAAATCTCTTAAAAGAATTCTTAAAAAGATTGTTAAAGACAACCCCGCTATCTGGTCAAGAAAACTTAATGACGCTTTGTGGGCTTTTCGTACAGCTTACAAAACACCAACCAGAACAACACCGTACAAACTCATATATGGAAAGAATTGCCATTTACCATTTAAAATTAAACACCGTGCATACTGGGCCCTGAAAAACTGTAACCCAGATATCATCGCTGCTGGTGAGAAGCGAATGTTTCAATTACACGAGTTAGATGAACTAAGACATCAATCTTATGAAAACTCTCGTCTATATAAGGCAAGAACCAAAGTCTAGCATGACAGGAAACTAAAGATAAGAAAAGAATTCAAACACGGAAACAAAGTGTTGCACTTTCACTCAAAGTATAAATTCAAACAACCTAAACTCAAATCTCGCTGGCTAGGACCGTACGTAGTAAAACATCAATATCCATCCGGATTTGTTGAACTATATGGAAAAGATGGAAAACCGTTTATTGTTAACGGCTACTGACTCAAGCTATATCACGAAGAAGAAGATTATAATGACCAAAGGGAAGTAGTCACTCCATTCTTTTCGAAAGAATGAACTTCAGAAGCAGGACTCTAGCTAACGACTCTCTTAAAAATTAAGCGCTTCTCGAGAGGCAACCCGTGCTTTACTTAAGTGTGGATGAGTCCCTCCCCCATACAATTCCACTCATTTCCTTTATTTACTTTCTCTAAAAAAACAACCAAAAATATTTTCTTTTTGTGTGTTGTTGTGTGTTTACTTTTATGCAGGTATTATAGCTCAAATCTAGAAAATTATAGAGTATGCTCAAAGATAACTCTCATGCAAGCTACAATTCTCTATGCCCGGGAAGTATCGTTCTCCCTTAATTTTCCCTATTTTCTAGTTATCAGTTATCACATTGAGGGCAATGTTCAACTTAAGTATGGAGGGGAGCCAAATAAAAAAATTAATCATATCCCTCCATGTTTTCCCTGCCAAATTTTTTTTAATGCAAATCTCAAAAATTTTAAAATTAATATATGCTTTAATTATAAAAATTCTCTTAGTAAGGCAAATTCACCCGGATCGACACTATAACTAGCACAAAACCAATCCACTAAATTGTGAGACTTTTAAGCCTTAGAATATATTCGGGTACCCACCTTTGGTACCTAAGATAATTGATGCCTTTAGCTTGTTCGAGTTAAGGTTTGAATGCAATTGAAAGTGTCTCATCTATCGTTACGGTTGTGTATTTGTAATTTGTTGCCTTTTCTGGAGCAATGGTATTGGTTGAAATTATATTTGAGTGAGCCGGTAATTTAGAAGCTCTAAAACTTGTGCTTGATCATCATTTACTAGATCGAAGCCAGATTAATTCATAAGAAAAATCATATGTTATGAGGAGAAATAAATCCTGAAAGTTCCTCTAGCACTCCCTTTTAATTCTAAATACTGAAGTGCAAAAGATTGAAGAAAATTGCTCAAAATGAAGTTCTGTACCAAGCCTTGGTTATCAATGGTATAAAAAAGAGAAAATAAAAATTCAAAGCTCAAGGCTTAAGTTAGACATAAGAGATCTGTGTATGCTGTTCTCCTTCATCAGTTTCAAGTTCCGCCCTTCGGTCATGTTTATGTGTCAAGTACAAGCCTATGGTAGCTGTCTAGATTATGTCCGCGCATCTGAGTGACTTCACAATTAAAAACCCTATCTGAGTGGCTCGAGTGAATTAAAAAAT
>BQNB010178792.1:0-12836 GCA_026074375.1 Tanacetum coccineum
ATCATTCTAATACCCTGTTGGAATAGCTGAAAATATGCTCGTTGAAGTTGGTAAATTCACCTTTCTTGCCGATTTCGTTATTCTCGAAATGGAAGAAGACAGTAAAGTTCCCCTTATCTTGGGAAGACCTTTTCTTCACATTGTCGATGCAGTGATTTGAGTCAAACAGAAGCAACTCAATCTTGGAGTTGGGACTGAACAAATGATCTTTAATATCGACTCTGCCATTAAACACTCTTATTCAAATGATGATACATGTTTCAGTATTGACGTCATCGATGAAATCTTAGAAGAAGATTTGATGCTCTTCTTGACGAAGGAAGTAAAATCCTCCATTCTATAAAAGGAACCATCCTCGAAGAAAAACTCTTTGCTGAATTCGATGAATTCATGGCAATGACTGCTGATGAAAATTCTGAATCTGAATCCAATACCGAAGAACAACCATTCTAAAAAATTATCTTTAACACCGATTACAAGATCAAAACGTCTCTTGAAGAACCTCTTACGGATCTTGAACTCAAACCTCTTCCTTATAACCTGGAATATGTATTTTTGGAAGAACCCTCTCTTCCTGTTATCATATCATCTCAACTTTCTGAAGAAAACAAAAACAAACTAGTATTTATTCTTAAAAAACACAAGCGAGCCTTTGCTTGGAAAACAACAGACATTCCTGGAATCTGTCCATCTTTTTATAAACATAAAATTCAACTCCTGGAAGACAAAAAGCCAGTTGTTTAAAAATAAAGAAGATTAAACCCAAACATGCAAGAAGTTGTTAAAAAAGAAATAGTTAAACTACTTGATAAGGTATCATTTATCCAATCGCTGATAGCCCTTAGGTAAGCCCCATTCACTGTGTACCGAAGAAAGGTGGTATTACAGTTGTTACTAACGAAAGAAATGAACTTGTCCTAACAAGAACTGTTACAGGTTGGCGAGTGATGAGGTGTCATTTTATACACTTTTTCGAGGTCGTTTAACCCCCTAAATCATGCATTTATGCCCAAAATAGGTACTTAATCGTTCGTTTTCAGGTATTTCTCATTTGGAAGAATTATACGTAACTTGGACTCATTTGGAGAAGAAACAGACAAGACTACAGACCTATACCAACATTGATCAATAATTTCTCTACAGTGGCTAGAGACGGCGTCACAGATACAACGTGACGTCGTCACCATGAAGATCAAGACGGTGTCACATGATTCCACGACGGCGTCAGAGCATACGAACCAACCCATTATCTAGAATTCTCTTTCATGACGGCGTCACGATTAAAACGCGACGCCGTCACAATGTTTTTCCTATATATACTAACCCGATATTAGGGTTTTGGGTGTGTAACTTTAGAATAAAAAGAGGGTACGAACCCCATCCTAGTTTGTTTAGCAGCTGTAGGAGACGATTTTAGAGCCTAAAAACCCTATTGTACCTCTTCCAATTCATGTTTTAATCAAGTAAGGTTTACTTAATCATTCAATATGTCTATGTGTTGTTTGATTTATTGTTCTTGCTTTATCTTTAACATGCTTGGCTAAACTTCCTATTGTGTTTATTTATGATTGTATGAAACCTAGAATGTAGATCTTAGTGGTGTTGCTTCTTGTGATGGATGTGCATGTTAGGTCTTAGAAAACTAGCTTTTGTCTGCATCGCTGTTGATATGTCTAGGGAAACGTAATTGTGTAGAAAGGATACCACGTTAACAGTCTTCGATACAACCATTGCCCACCCCTAATATGGTTAATCCACTCTTAATATATTTCACATGCACTTTTATGTAACTCCTAGGGCCCGTGTAATAGTCATCATACTACCCTTGCTTGTTACGTCTCTCTAGCAGCATACTACGGAGACGGCGGGTTCGTGTAATTCGTTCATGCGTAGGAAATAGTTACAACAATCATCACAATGTGACAAGGCAACAACATTAGGAAAGCAATCTAAGGAGTAAACAGTAATTAAATAAACACAGTCTTTTGGTCTTATTGTTATCACCATAAAATAACCAAAGCTTTAGTTAATATTTAGTTTAAATAGTTAAAACCAAACCTCTCTCTAATTATATGATTTACTTGCTTTCCATAAAATATAAAAATACAAAAATAATCTTCTCTCAACCTTTAGAATTCTGTTAGTCTGTGATCAAGCCTTCCCAACCTATTCCTCGAGTGAACGATAAACAACCCCGAGTCTTGCCTATACTACACTACAACGATTAGGTGCACCGCCTAAGGAGTTGTAAAACTTCTAGTGACGGTAAGGTTTGTGTGGCACCGCTAATGATTAGGGTATAGGTACCTACAACGATTAGGTGCACTGCACATCAAGTTTTTGGCGGCGCCGCCTGGGGAATAGTTAGGTTTTGATCATAGTTTAGCTTAGTTATACTCGCTTGAATCCTATCAAGTGAGATTTAATTTCTATCAATTAGCTTTCTTGTAGTCTATCTTTTCTTTGTGCCCTTTGTTTTGTAAATCACTCCTTCGTTCACCATCATGATGTATGAAAGACCACCCACCACACCCTCTCAAAACCCACCCCGAAACACAACCTTCCCATTCCAAAATAACATCTTGATGTTCCAACAACATCAAGGTAAATCTCTTTATGATGCATGGACTTGTTTCAAAAACTTAATCTAAAGAGTCCCGCATCATGGCCCCAATTTATGGTCCCTGGCTCAATTCTTTTGTGATCATATCATTCGATATACTCAAATAGACATTGACTATGCAGCAGGTGGGAAGCTTAGGAGATTAAGTGCTGAAGAAGCATGGGAAACCATAGAGGATTGTGCCCAATATGATAGAAAATGTAGCAACCCAACAAGCGCTATTTCTAATGTAACAATAGCGAATCCAAATGCTCAAATAGTTAGGGATGATATGGTTAGGGTACAGGTACCTAGGTGCATGGCATGGTTAGATTATGATGAGCATGTAGATAGCCTAAGTACGATGGATAATGAGGTAGGAGTTACAAGCCCTGAGAGTACCATACAAACCTTACCGTCATTTGAGGAATACACACCGCCCGTGACTTACCCGAAAAAAGTAGAAAAGACTTTAGGGACCCCGATAGAGGTAGAACCTTTGAACAAAAAAAAACTAGAGGAAGTAGGCTCCAATTGTAATCACAACACTCCTCTTAGTTCTAGGGAAATTTCTAGTTTTGATGGACCGGAGCCTCAACCTTTACTCAATAGTCCATCCTTAGATGTAAGTCTAGGAGACGTAATAGGCCTCGAACCACCCATCAAATCACATAGTCCGAATAGTTCTAGGATGAAGGTAGTAGATTATTTAACAACTCAAACACCGCCTTCACCTCACGTGACAAATTCCCATCCTAAAGGTGTGTATAGTTATTATAACCCAGGTATAAATGACCCTAAGAGACATTATGGATTTAAACCGGGTTTAATAGGAAAAAGTGTATCCCTAGGTGTTGATATTTTAAATTGGGAAATGTTTGAGGATGATTGGGGATTAGAATCTAAGGAAGTTTCTCCTCTAAGAGAAGAACTTAATTTATTCGATAGACCAAATGAAGTAGAGAGAGGTAGAATTCTAAAAGCACACCTGTTGGCGTATAGTCCGGAATGGGCCAGACCCAATGGGTCGAACTCGATAAGAGGGTGGCCCACATCCTACGTAACCCTAATCCATACACTATATATACAGGGGTAGGATTATCCTACCTCGACAGGTTATTCTCTACCACCTATTTATATAACATGCTTATACTATTCTGACTTGACCGTCGGAGGGTAAATCCCGGGCTCCGGCCTCGGGTCCCCTTCTAACCGGTTCTTCTTTGTTGGCAACATTATTCAAGGCCCGGGAAGACAACGAACGACACCAGGAGAGTCGTCAGGACCGGCCCGAGCAAATTATGCATCAACAAGTTGGCGCCATCTGTAGGACTCCGAATAAACTATGTTTCGTGTTCTCATATTACCGAAAAGCAGAAAAATCGTTTCTTTTCTAAGTCGACAACTCTAAAACCTTCGTATTTTTTTGTTTTCACTCATTGCAGTCCTGCCATGCGACAACTGATTGACCAATCAATAACATCATGTGATTTTAATATCACTTTAAAAAGCACCTGTTTGTAGTTAATAGACCAACCTTCTAATCTTTGAAGTTTTGTAACTTTATTTTTGTTTCCCACTCGAACTGATTGAAGTGACACCCGTTTTGTGCTTGCTTTTCGTACACAAGTCGCCCATTTTTGGCAACCAAGAACCCCTATTATTTTTCCTTTTTAAATTTGATAAAGATATTTTACGTATCTTTTTAAAATGGTAACAAGATATTACCAATATTTTTTAATTGTAACAAGATAGTATCAATATCTTTTTTAATGATAACAAGATATTACCATATTTTTTATTGATAAAAGATTTTATCCTATCTTTTTTCTAAATTGGAAACAAGAAATTACTAATTATTTATAATTTGATAAAAAGATTTTATCCATATCTTTTTAAATTGGTAACAAGATATTACCAATATTTTTTAATTTGATAAAAAGATTTTATCCATATCTTTTTAAATTGGTAACAAGATATTACCAATATTTTTTAATTTGATAAAAAGATTTCATCTATATCTTTTTCCTCATTTGCAATTATCCCTTACTTGTAAATATTATTATGCAAACATTATTTTGCAAAGATTATTTTAAAGGGACTCTTATATTTTTGTCCGTGAGCCCGACTTTCGTCATGGGTCGGTCCGGCCTCTTAATAATGTGTCGCGGCCCAACCTCTTTAAAATTATGTCGCGGTCCGGCTTCTTTATATTTATGGTCCGCTCCAAATATTATGTCGCGGCCCAGCTTCCTTATATTTCCGGTCCGTACCAAACATTATGTCGCGGCACGGCTTCTTTATATTTATGGTCCGCTCTAAAAATTATGTCGCGGCCCTGCTTCCTTAGTCGGTGTTTACCATATTTGATATACATTTTCAAAAACAAAAAAACAAAAAAATTGTTTCAACAAGAAACAATATACTTTTTTGATTAAGCCATGACTTGGTAAAAACGTCGCATACAACGGCATGCCATATTAAATGGTTTAGCAAATATTATTTTGCATATTTATCCCTCATTTGCAAAGATTATGTGATTTATGTGGGGGTGATGCTTTACGATTATTTGTCCACATGTCCGGAGTTGTTTTCCTCTTTGGTATTCGTGGTCACCAACCGCATCACCATTGCGGTCTTGAGCCTTCCGGAGGTAAATCACCGGTCAATGAACTTGGACACTCCCAAAATCTTTGTACCTTGCATTTGGAAGTTTACTTCACAATGACTAACATCACGAGCCGCAGAACCTTTATCCACACGGCATGTTCCGATTACCAACGCAGTGGATATCCGCTCTTTTGTCATAACGACTTCCATTTCTTACCCAAGCATGGAGATGCGGAGCTATAACCCCTCCATGCGCCCATTGAGCTCTTAATGAGTATTTAAGATTATACATTTGGAGTCAACATTTGTACTCCCGGCCAGGGGCAACCCGCGGCTAACTATTTTGATCACCGGTCAACTCATGTCGATCTGTGAATAAACTAAATCGAGTACTTTTTATCAATGCATCCGTGGAAAGTTTTTTAGCTGTCATCATTATGACACATGACTGTGCCTCGGTCGTTTTTATGGCTTACGTAGTCCTATATGTAACTAGCGCTTGCGGAGGCGTGAAGGGGGCGTTCAAGGCTTACTTACATAAACGTGAAAACATTTGTTGTACACGTTCTTATGCCTATTATTAGTTAAATCATATTGCTTTTAATTCATATCCGCTACCTTCCTAATGTACGGAGTTAAATTCATGAAATCGGGACATAATAAATAAACAAACACCTTGTGTTTCATTTCATATCGCACATAGTCGAGTGCTATTTCCTAGTAGGCTACAAGTTTAGTGCATAGCACATTAGGGTATATGAACCAGCCACCTTTCTAGTAAGCTCCGTCTTACGCGTGCTACGGCCTGTTGAGGTAAGTGCTAAAATTATTCATGTTTTTTGGATACTTTGTCTGCAAGTTTAATACTACTAATAGAATATAGCACCATTAAACTTGGGGGGCTATAGGGGTATAACGATATCATTATAATTATCTTCGTGCATGTCATGTAAGTATCTTCGGATATAGAAAGTACGTAAGAGGCATTGCAAGTTCGGTACTAAGTCGAATGTCATATTTGCATTACACGGCCATAGAAGTACGTCTTCTGTCGGCCGTAAGTCGAATGCCATATTTGCATTACCCGGCGATGGAAGTACATCTTCCATCGGCCATAAGTCGAATGTCATATTCGCATTACCCGGCCACGAAAGTACTTCTTCCGTCGACTGTAAGTCGAATGCCAATTCGCATTACCCGGCCACGGAAGTACGTCTTCCATCGGCCATAAGTCGAATGTCATATTCGCATTACCCGGCCACGAAAGTACTTCTTCCGTCGACTGTAAGTCGAATGCCAATTCGCATTACCCGGCCACGGAAGTACGTCTTCCGTCGGCCTTTATTATACGGGGTCCGCCTTTATCATTATAAATCCTTCTCATCATCCTCTCTTCATAAACAAACAAGAATGGTATCTTGCCAATGCTAGTGTTACCCCGACTATAGAAAACGTATTCTTCTTACAGGGTCTTTATCGTCTAGCCACAGGAAACCAAGCGTCCAAGCACAATTACCCGACACATGTATGCGGGTGTTGCCTAAGATAGGGCATGATTGATACAGTTTGAAGATAGATATGGCGACGTATGGTTGGGAAGTGCGTACGTCTCTGCGACGGTAAGAGTAGTCCTTTTAGTCTAGTAACCGCAGCTACGGCCGCGCTTACTAGACTGGGGGGACATGATGACGTATAGCGTAGACCGACTCGGCCCACTTATACTATTATGGGCTTACTTGCTGAGGACATATAGCATAAGTCTAGCATAACATGATCAAGAACCATATCATACTAGACTAGGGGACATGTTGGCCTATAGTCCGGAATGGGCTGGACCCAATGGGCCAAACTCGATAAGAGGGTGACCCACATCCTATGTAACCCTAATCCATACACTATATATACAGGGGTAGGATCATCCTACCTCGACAGGTTATTCTCTACCACCTCTTTATATAACATGCCTCTACTATTCTGACTTGACCGTCGGAGGGTGAATCCCAGGCTCTGGCCTCGGGTCCCCTTCTAACCGGTTCTTCTTTGTTGGTAGCACTATTCAAGGCCCGGGAAGACGACGAACGACACCAGGAGAGTCGTCAGGACCGGCCCGACCAAATTATGCATCAACAACACGGTTTAGAGCCTATCCTTCAACAATAAATTTCTCAACGTATGGCTCCTTCTCATCACGATGGTATGTACCGTTACTATCACCCATACTTGAACTCAAGTGTAGGGGAACCCTCCCCTTTATCTGTTAAATAAGAGTAGAGTCAGGCTCGTGACTTGAACAAAGATAACCGCTTCTTGAGAGGCAACCTAATTTACTTTTCCCGCAATTAGGAGTGTCATGTGTGTTTTAATTCTTTATCGTTTGTTTTATTATGTTTAAACTATCTTGTAATCATGCTTTGTATTGTCTTTAACCTGTCTTAATTTCATCAAAGGTTTTGCAAAAACAATAAGTGTTGGGGAAATTTTATCCGGCTTTGAGCCAAATTCAAACATGTTAAATGAATTGTTTAGATTAATTCGCGTTAGTTTCGAGTTATATGATTGAATTGTTAAATCTTAGGTTTTATGCAGCCATTTGTACAAGAACTAAACTTAGTGGAATCTCAAGTGAGGAACTTTTCATCTAAAACAAAAATTTTGTTTTCACTGGACTGTGGAGAACGGCGTACGATTAACACTCAGACGCCGTCATCACGGACACCTGTGACGGGCGTCACACACCCAGACGGCGTTTCAAATCGTCCAGGTCAAGAAAACTTAAAGTTTTTAATTATTTTTATAAATCTTGCATAACATTTAATATATGTATTCTTTTGTTATTAAACATACAAAACCTAATGAGTTTAATAAGTCTTTCAACTTATCTATCGAGTCGAACCCTAAATTCACATTGTATATTGGTAAATCGCACATTTTACGCTTGGTGTAGTTGTCTTTGTCTTTGATTACAAGTTATATTTAATGAGAAGAAGCTTGGAAGTTCTTAGGAAGTTTCATTAGACGATTCTTAGAGGATGATTTAACCAGTTATCGCATGTTTCTTCTCCATTATTGAGCAAACCAGGGGAGTACTAGTTTCTTTTCCTTGTTTCTTTTCCTTTTATTTATATCAATGGGTACTTCATAGAGGAACTTGGGGACAATGTTCAAGTTAAGTGTGGGGGAAAATAAGCCTTAGAAACTATTCTTTCATTTTCCATTTGCGTTGTCCTTAAAAAGATGGGTAATATATCGAAACATAGCATAAGAGGTAATTTTTACCCAAATTTAAATTTTTTATGACACATACCGATGATAACCGAGTATTAATAGCGTCTCATGGATATGATTTATATGACTAGCACAATAACCTTCAGAATTCCACCATAAAAATGTGAGGTTCACCCTTAAATCTTTTAGTAAAATCTCAGGTACCCATCATTGAATAACCCAAGATGATTTTCCTCTTTACACCGGTTCGAGTTATGTTTGTTCTGCAGGCGTGATGTCTTTCCGTCGTTACGACTTATGTATGACACTTGCCTTGTCGCCTTTTTGGAATGTTTGGTGTTGTAAAATTCTTATGAGGTAACGGTAGCTTAATTAAATTCTAGAACTTGTTTTTGTAATGCATCCCGAGACTGCATAGTAAGTATTAGGATTGCTTGATAAGAGGCATTAGGATTAACCCATGTTTTAAACCTGTAATTGTTATGATGGTCACACCAATCATATAACTATCCCACACCCTTGCCATGCACTCACCTTAATGCAGGATACCCCTAGTACAACCCTCCGAGCCTATCTTTTTCACGGTTCTCGTAATTTTCCAGTTAATCCGGACTATTTAATGATAAGAGGCTTTGGTCACCCTTAAACTAATCGTTACACCCAAAAAGCCTTAGCCTACCTTATATGTACTCGCCTTTAGTACATTATTGTGTTTAATCCAAGTTAATTATTGAGTACATGGTTTCTAAGTCCTTGTCCTTGTAAATACAGTTTTGGGACGATTGTGATTCATGTGGGGTTTTAAAGTTTTCTATTACGCAGAAGAATGGGAAGAAAAAGTAAGTCAATACACCCATATGTTTGTCAAATGATCTCCATGTTATTTTGATCCACCTCAAATCGGGTCATTAGTTAGATTGTAAATATCGAGCATGTAAAAGCTCAAGTGTAGGGGTACGTATTATAAACCCCATGTGATGTATTATTTTATTCAAAAAACAAGAAAAGAAAAAGAAAGATATTGATGTAGAGTTGTGTAGGGTTTGTAGATCTTCGTCCGAGTCTTGGCTTAACAACCAAACCAAAGTGTATTCGTGTAAATATTTAGCTAACCCTTCCACCCCAAATTCACCCAAAGTCACCAACCAAATGTATCCCATCCGTTTCTGTTTCCATTATATGTTATCTTACACCTACACCCCACAACCCTTTATAAAGACCTCTTATATAGTAATGAATAATACTTGCACCTAGAGGTGGAGGTTTGATTTTTTACCAAGCCTATGGTAATTTATATGCTATGACAGGTAATGAGTGTGATTTTCCGTTTCCCCTATATGTTATAATTCATTATACACCCGAGTGAAAGAGAGAATCCTAAACACTTATGTGAGGTGCTAGTATATACTTTTCATGCTTTTATATATGAGGTCTAGAAGGTTGTGTTGTAGAATATGTTTAAAGAGTAGGTAAAATGACCCCTCATATTGTTATTGTCTAGGTAGAAAAGCCCATTTGCTTGAGGACAAGCAAATCCCAAGTGTAGGGGTATTTGATGAGGTGTCATTTTATACACTTTTTTGGGGTCGTTTAACCCCCTAAATCATGCATTTATGCCCAAAATAGGTACTTAATCGTTCCTTTTCAGATATTTCTCATTTGGAAGGCATTTGGAAGAATTACACGTGACTTGGGCTCATTTGGAGAAGAAACAGACAAGACTACCGACCTACACCAACATTGATTAAGAATTTCTTTATAGTGGCTGGAGACGGCATCACAGATACAACGTGACGCCGTCACTATGAAGATCAAGACGGGTCACCATGATTCACAACGTCGTCAGAGCATACGACCCAACCCATTATCTAGAATATTCTCTTTCATGACGGCGTCATGATTAAAACGCGACGCCATCACGTCGTTTTTCCTATATATACAAACCTGAATTTAGGGTTTTAGGTGTGTAACTTTAGAATAAAAAGAGGGTACGAACCCTAGTTCGTTTAGCAGCTGTAAGAGATGATTTTAGGGCCTAAAAACCCTATTGTACCTTTTCCAATTCATGTTTTAATCAAGTAAGGTTTTACTAATTCATTCTTATGTTCTATGTAGTTGTTTGATTTATTGTTTCTTGCTTTATCTTTAAACATGCTTGGCTCTAAAACTTCCTATTAGGTTTATTTATGATTGTTGCAACCTAGTAAGTAGTCTATTGGTGTTGCTTCTTGTGATGGATGTGCATGTTAGGTCTTAGAAAACCAGCTTTTGTCTATATCGCTGTTGATATGTCTAGGGAAACATGATTGTGTAGAAAGGATACCATCGGGTAACAGTCTTCATACTACATTGCCCCCTAATATGGTTGATCCACTCTTAATATTTTGCTCATGTTTCCACAGTTCCATGCATCATTAGTGTCACTGTGCTCGCGGGTTGTGTTAATCTACTCCGTTCATAAGTACCTAAGGTTTACACACAATAGAAAATGCTCTCAGCTACCTATGACCGCGCACATGTCACGTGACGCCTCCCCCTAGACCCACCTACTCAGATCCCGGCCCCCTACCCCATTCCCCCACTACCACTCGTTACGCACGGCCGCGGTTCGTGTAATTAGTTCATGCATTAGGAAATAGGTACACAGATCCTCACAAGTGTGACAAGGCAACAACATTAGGAAAAGCAATCTAGGGAGTAATACATGATTAAATAAACACAGTCTTTTATCTTATTGTTATCACCAGTAGCTTAGTTTAATATTTAGTTAATTAGCTTAAAACCAAAACCTCTCACCAATTATATGGATTTACTTGCTTTTCCATATAAAATATAAAAATTACTAAATAATCTTCTCTTAACACTTAGAATTTGTTTGTAGAAAGTGATCAAGACCTTCCAACCTATCCTTAAGTAAACGATATAAACAACCCGAGTCTTGCGTATAAATACACATACAACGATTAGGTGCATGCCTAGGGAGTTGTTAAACATCTATAGTAGAAGTCCTTCGGACGACCGATATCAGCGATGTATGTATTTCGATTATCGAAAACTAAATGAAGCAACTTCAAAAGATCATTTTCCTTTGCCGTTTATGGATCAAATGGCAGAAAGACTCGTAGGAAATAAATACTTCTGTTTCCTCGATGGTTTTTTCAGATATTTTCAGATACCAATCGATCCTATGGACCAATTAAACAAAGTTTATTGTCCTTTGGGTTCATATGGTTATGAAAGAATGCTTTGGTTTATGTAATGCTCCAGCTACTTTCCAAAGGTGCATGCTGGCTATATTTCATGACATGATCGAAGAATCCGTCGAAGTATTCATGGACAATTTCTCCGTCTTTGGAAGCTCTTTTGATCATTGCCTAAACAATCTTGATAAAATGCTTCAGCGTTGCAAAGATGCACATCTTGTCCTTAACTGGGAAAAATGTCACTTTATGGTCAAAGAAGGAATTGTGCTTGGACACAAAGTATCTGAATAAGGTCTTGAAGTCGACAAAGGAAAGATCGATGTAATCTCCAAACTTCCACCACCCACTAATATTAAAGGCATTAGAAGGTTTCTAGGACATGCCGGTTTCTACCGAAGATTTATTAAAGACTTCTTAAAAATTGCCCGCCCTCTTACCAAGTTGCTCAAAAAAGATATGTGGAAATCATAGAGGGGGAGTTAATACGTTTCCATTTAAAATCTTAAAATGTTTCGTATCAAATTACCGATCAAGCGTGACACACTATGATGAGTGTTCATACGAGTTATATACACTTAGTAATACATCGATTTACAACAATACAAACCAACACACAATATTCACATTTATTCATGACATAAACATAATTAAAACTATATAATCAACACATCACACAATTACAAGTATAAATATAAAGCGATAAATGCGAGCATAAAAGTAAAGAGATAAGTAAAAGAAATGCAAACCGGACACGATGATTTATAGTGGTTCGGTCACGAAGCACCTCTTCGCCATACTCTACTCTTCGAGTACCCAACTCGAGAGTTACTTCACTAGTCAACAAGCTCCCTTTAGGTGGACAAAACCGAACACAACTAAGCTTACACCGATTTCTGACACTAAGCCAAATGTCGAGTTCTAATCCTAGCTAGAACCAATCTTTCACAACTAACCACACTAATTCCAAACATTTCACAACTTCTCTTCACCACACAACTTCACTTCACTTCACGACTTCACTTTACTTCATCACTTCACTTCACTTCACTACTTCTTCACTACGATTCACAACTTTACTTCACCTAGACACTACTACGATCACACCAATCTAACATTGCTTACTAAGATCACCCCGATCTAACTATACTTCTGATGATCACCATGATCTAACAACTATACACACCATGATCACCATG